>PVIJ01007767.1:0-79794 GCA_004024925.1 Scalopus aquaticus
AGCATTAACTTGATAATATATAAAAATAATAAAAAATAGAACTCTTCCAGAAAACCCAATCTAAAATACAGAAAATGTTGCGGGGAGGGGGGGGGAGGGGTGGCGGGGCGGTGAAGGACATCTGCAACAAACTCCACAGATAGGTTTATGAACCCCACCTCAGATAAAAAAGATTTGGATCTAGTAGATTTTGGCTACTAATCCCTTAATGTCATCATCATCAAAGAGAGGATTACTGGGAACTGAAGGGTGGAGCTGAGCAGGAGATAAAAAGCTGGAGAAGAAGAACACACAAAAAACAGAAGAAGACAGGAGGGGAAGGAAGAAGGATGGAAGGCCAGAAGAGGCACATGGAGCAGAGAGACTTGTAAAGAAGCTGCACTGGCCTGGACTGATTGAAAGAGATGTGGGTGAGAGACCCCTGGGAAGTTTGACTATGGCAACATTGATATTGGTTTTGATTTTGCTCTTTAACTCCCAGAATTGTCTGGCTGTTTCTGACCCTTTTGTATGGGTCCCTGTCAAAAGCTGATTTATACTTGTGGTAGGCTTTCGAGACTTGCTTTGGACCAATCCTATTTGGGTGAACTTTTCCCCACAAGGGGTTGGATAGCTCTGGGTGCTTGATTTAGAAAGTATATTCTTTGTCTTCTCTGTCTTTTCTAATTGTATTAAAGTTTGTTTCCACAAAAGGTCCTATATGTTTTGTATTGATGCAGCAGATGGCAGAACTTATTTAGAACAGGGCAGGTCTGGGGTTTCCAGGGTGCCCCTCTCCCTGCCCTGTAACAAAAAGAGAAAAGGAAATCCAAGTGTTCTCAATAAAAATGCTGGGTTCTCCAAACATATCATCTACCTGTTTTCCCAACACTTAGACTCAGAAGTGCTATATGAGAGCAGGAGGGATGGAATGTTCTAGCCCAAGAAAGCAAACAGAAACAAAGTAGGAATGAGGAACCCACCATGTCTTATTCAAGTGAGTTGAAGGAAAGTATCTGGTCACACAGTCTCCCTATGTCTACTTCCTCCCCTATCACTCTCTCATTAGTAAGCATACCTTTTTATCAATGTATTGCCTCCCCTGCCACATTCCCTCTCTCTTTTTCTGGAGTCCTATCTTAAGAGTCAAAGGCCCTTGCCTTCACCATTCTCCTCTCCAATTGCTACACTTTTTCAATCCTATCAAGGCTTTCCCCTAATTTTCCGGAAAAGTAATCTAAAGGAAACATGTGACAGTGAACTATCAGTCCCATAAAGTGGCATTCTAGAGCATGAAGAGGCCTCACAGGGTCAGGAGGTGCCAAACAATGAAGTGGTCTTTAAATGTTTACTGACTGTAGGGTAGACAGGAGAACTCTCAGGCTTTCCCTCCCTCCCTCCCCTTGGGGATGGGCCTCCTCAGCCTATAGCCAAGTGCCTGAGGGCGGCTCCTGCAGGAGGCGTGGCTTATAATAGCGTGGGGTGGGGTAGTAAGGTAGTATTAGAGTAGTCGTGGTGTGGTGTGCACATGTGCAAAGCAGACCCCAAGTTGGAGGAAGAGCAGTGTGGCAGTGGTGGTGAGAACAGCTGCAGAGAGCCACAAGAAGCTGAAGATTTGCCTGGGGCTAGGAGGTCTGCTAGCCTCCTGCCTCTCCCCCCTCACCCCCACCTTTTGCCTGCCTTGGACATTGTTGCCTTGTTACAAAAGTTGATTAAAAGTCTGCCAAAACCACCCAGGGCTCCAGAACTAGTCCTTTGCCCGTCTTCCCTATCATAGGGAACTTGCATTGGTGCCAGGCTGACACAGTAGGCTGGTACTACACTGACCAAACAAGTTGTCTAAGGTTTAAGTAAGGGGTTGGACTTTTCCGCAGTCTTAGTAACTTGCCCCTAATCTTCAGAAATTTAACAAATTTACCATTTGTCAGAAATTACATTTTAATTATTAAATAACTTAATCTTTATAAAAAACTTAGGGGGCAAGAATTATTATTATCTCCATTTTACAAATGAGGAAATCAAGTTAAAAAGAAGTATATAATAACTTGCTCGAGGTTACACAACGATGGTCTCTGCTAGGGGTCAGCAGATTTTTTTTCTGAAAAGATCCAGACAGTAAATATTCTAGGCATTGTGGGTCATAGAGTTGCCTGTTATAACTACTTAATTATGCTGAGGTAGCAAGAAAGCAGCCACAGATTATACATAAGTGAATAGTAATTTCTGCAGCATATTGTGATTTCTCTGTTTTAGTTTTTGGTTCTATTTATCAATATGAGATTTCTCCTTTATTTTCTTGGTGAAGAGCGAGCTTGTTAGAAACTGGTTTATTTTGTTTATTTTTTGGTTCTTTGATAAGAACCAGCTTTTGGTTTCATTAATCTTTTCAACTGTCCTTTACATTTCTATTTCATTTACTTCTGCTTTGATTTTTATTATTTCTGTTCTTCTACTGGATTTGTTCTTCTTTTTCTTTTTTTTTACTGTATTTTTAAATTTTAATTTATATCCTTTACATTATTGTTTATTCCCCGTAGGTTTCCCACCACCAGTTCACTATGAACCATGGTCCCTTGTGTTGTTCTTTTTCTAAACCCACAAACTGAGAAAGAAGGTTATTTCATTGAATTATTTCTTGTGCGTCTGTATTGCTATGTATTTCTCTCATAGTACTGCTGTTGCTACACCCCATAAGTTTTGGACAGTTCTGTATTAGTTTTTGTTTGTCTCAAGGTATTATTTAATTTCTTCAATAATTCCCCCATTAACCCAGTGATATTTCAGTAGTGTGTTGTTCAGTCTTCATGTATTTAAAGATTCCCATTTTTTTTTTCATACTTGATTTCTAGTTTGACAAAGTTATGATCTGAGAAGATGTTGGGTATGATTTCAATCTTCATGAAAGATTGTGATCTCTTGCCAGAATGTGATCTCTTCTGGACAATCTCCCATGTGCACTTGAGGAAAAATGTGTATTCTGATTTGAGGGGTTCAGTGCCCTGTATATTTCTATGATTTCCAAGAGGTCTAATTCTATTTTAAAGGCTATCACATCCCTGTTTATTTTCTGTCTCAATCTGTCCATTGGTGAGAGTGGAGTCTTGATGCCTCCTACCACAAATGTGTTTTTTCTAATGTTTGTTTTCAGAATTGATAGTAGTTGCCTGATGTATTTTGGTGTTCCTTCATTTGGTACATATATGTTGATAAGTGTTATGCCTTCTTGATGTATCATTCCTTTTATCTTTATATAATGTTTATCCTTGTCTCTTGTTGCCATTTTAACTGGAAATCCATTTTGTCTGATATAAGTAGAGTTTGTCTGCCTTTTTTAGAGTCCCATTTGCTTGGAGGGTTGTTTTTCAATCTTTTACTTTGAGCCTATTTTTGTCTTTGGAGTTTAGGTGTATCTACTTGAGACAGCAGAATGTTGGATTCTGTTTCTTGATCCAAATGTAGACTCTGTGTCTTTTAATTGGTGAAATTCAGCCATTTGCATTTAAAGTGATCATTGATATATGACAGTTTGTTACTGCCATTTTATTCTTATTTTTGTGGCTCAATCTATTTTCTTACCTAGTTTTTGTGTATGTTCCTCTTTTCAGTTTCAACGTGTAAGATTCTTTCAATATTTCTTGGTGGGGTGGTTTAGTGTTTGCAAACTCCTTGAGTTTTTTCTGTGTCTGAAAGGGCCTTCATCATTCCATCATATTTGAAGGAAAGTCTTGCAGGATAGATTATCCTTGGCTAGCAGTTTCTCTCGTAAGTATTCAAAACATACCTTTCTGTTCTGCCCTCACTCATAGAATTTCTTCTGAGAAGTCTGAGGTTAGCCTGATCAGAGTACATTTGTTTGTCTGTTTGTTTAAGATTTACTTATTTATTTTTTCATAGAAGAACTGGGGTGTAGGCCAGAGGTGCTGGGGGTGAGAGGATTCCCCAGAGACAGAGTGGGGAGCAGAACAGGCAAATCTACTGAAACATACTGCAAAGGGGAGCAGAGGCCAAGACAGGAGAGGTTTGTTGCACCATATGTGGGTTAGCTACCTGGACAGAACTCAGGCTGTTGCGGTTATAGCACTGAGACTTAGCCACCAGGGATACCACTGATCAGGGTACCTTTATATTTTATCTACTTCCTCACTAGCTTCAGTATTCTTTGGCCTGAATTTTTAGAAATGTCACTATCATATATCTTGTTGGCAATGTCATTTTATCTATGCCAGGGTTCTTTTAACTTACTGGATTTGTATATTGAGTCCCTTCTTTAGGATTGGGAAGGCACCTCCATTATTTCTTTACTTACCTTTTCTGTTTCTTTCTCTCTCTTTCCCCCTCTGGTATTCCCATTATTCTTATGTTGCCTTTTCTTGTGGCGTTGGATAGTTCTCAGAGTGTTTCTTCTTCTTTTTTAAATATAATTACTCTCTTTTCTTCTCTACTCAGGTTCTTTATATTTTTGCATCTTCAATTACACTGACTCATTGTTCCTACTCTACTTTTGTGACTTTCTCCTGAGTTTTTCATCTCCTGTATTTCTCTTTTGAAATCCTAAAACTGTATTTTTACCTTATTTAGAACTTCATTTTCTGTCTTCAGTTCATTGATTTCATTTCCAAGGATATTTATTTGTTTTTCTAAGTTTTCTTTCATTTGTTTTTATTTCTTTATCATTGCGATTCTAAACTGTACCTGATAGGGAGAACATAGCTTCCATGTCTATGACTTGAGGTTCTGGAGATTTGTTCTCTCTGTGGGTTGTACTGTTCACTTGGGACTCATGTTGCTACCTTGGGGGGTGGGGTTTCCTTCTGCCCATTACTACCTTTGGAACTCAGCTGTTGTTTGTGTGGTTTCCTCTGGGCATGGCTCCTCCCCCCTCACCTCAGGGTTCTCACCTATCTGGGCAAATCACTGGTAGGGTCTCACAGGAGGTCATGAGGCCACTAACCACTCTGGCTCACTTCCTGATGAGGGTTCTGGGTCTCACCAGTCTGCCTTGGTGCTGGCAGGGCTCTCGTTGGAAGTGACAAGTACTTTGTAGGTCTGGGTGAGCACTGGCAGGGTCCCATAGAAGGTCACAAGGTTTCTAGTGGTCTGGGTAGGGGGTGGCAGGGTCTCTTGAGTCCTCTAGCTGCTCTGACACCCTCCCCAACCTAGGTCTGGGGCCTCCACTGGCAGAGCCTCACTGAAATTGTGAGATCTCTGCTGGTCTGTTTGGGGGCCAGTGGAGTCCCAAAGAAGGGGATGAGGTCTCTGATCACTTTGGCTCCCTCCCCAACAAGGGTCCACGGTCTCACCAGTCCAGGTGGGGCCTGTGGTTTTCGCAGAAAGTGATGACACCTCTGCTGGTTTAGGTGGGGCCCCACAGAAGGGTGTGAGATCACTGGTCACTTTGGCTCACTCCCCAGTGAGAATATTTTGTGTTTCTAAAATCAAGAAGTCAATAGATTGGCTTTCTTAAGATCTGATGCTCAAACTGATGTTTGATATAGGTCACATAAAAATTCTTATGACTTTCAAGAATACAAGGCAATACTGACATATCTGACAAGGATATGCTGGAGGTTTTTAAAGGTAAAATTAATCATCCTTAATTTAAATTGTGTGCAACAGGTGGGAAATGTCTGAACTTGACAAATTTGGCAGGCATGGCAATGAGTTGTAAGCAATGTTAGACTTGAGAAGCAAGCTCAAGGTTCAGAATTGAGGTCTTTCATGTAAAATGCTGAGGGCCAGCCAGTGGCCAGGCTCTGTGACCAATCCCCATTCCCTAACACCACACCAGCAGGGGAGTTGCTCCCACCAGGCCAGGCTCAGCTCCATTACACACACCTCCCACCAGATCCATGCGTGGATGTAGCCTGAGAATTCAAATTAAGGACACCATTAGTGTGGTAAGTGACTCACTGATATACATGCTTTCTGGATGCTGCTGCAATGTCAGGGAATATCAGAGCTTTGTTGTCACAGTTCATTTGTACCCCATCAGAAGAACTTACAGGAACTGATTAGTTTCTACTCATGTACTTTGCATGGCAAGAAATATTTCAATATGTTTGTAAGAAATGATTAACAAACCATGTGAATTCAAGAGCATAATCCTGAGTCCAGTGGCCTCATTGTCACCTGGACTTCAACATACTAACCTCTGAGGTTACAAGGCTGTTTTATACTGACGCGCTACTTTCCTCCTGACATATTAGTAAATGTCCCACCCAAGACAGCAGTCCCAGCCTCCCTAGCATGGTAAGGACAGCTAAGGAACACATCCTGATCAAACTAAAAGCAAAATAATCTTGGTCCTAGAGGGTTGAGTGGAGGGACTTTGGGGTCCTAGGGCACAGCAGAGGCCAGAGAAAGCTCAGTCCCTCTACCCCACACACATATTCTTAGGAATGGGGAGGCAGCATTAAGGACATCTGCACCATTCCTGCCTCCCTCAAGCCCCAAGACATCCAAGAGGATCCTTATGTTCTCTATTGAGTGGGGGAACTTCGAATTTCTCAAAATCAAGTAAGGCTGAAAGGGAAAGGAAATTCCAGGGAAGCATCCATTGATGGAGCTGTCCTTGCTCCTAACACCTGTTACAAAAGTAGAATTAGGAGCATGAGCTCTCATAGGGTAGAGCTGGGCAACAGCAGATAATCAATCAGGCTGCCTCTGTCCCAAACCTGGAGGGGACACTAGGGCCCAAACCAGGCAGATACAGGTAGCCCTAGGGAGTGTCAAGCCCACAGCCACTTCCCTCTCTCTGCTAACATTTAATACAGTCAGCCTTAGTCAATATATATACTAAACAAAGGCACTCAAGAAATTGGCAAAACCGCTCACTATAGCTGAAGCAAAAAGTCATGGAGCCCTGATTCCTACTGCTACAGGCTCAGGGGCGATGAAGTATGCACCTTCACAGCCAGAAAGATCCAAAGAGGTTCCATGCAGCCCAGTTCAGCCATGCAGGCCAGACCCTTCAGGAAAAACTAACTAACTACTAAGGCCCTGGAGAAGGCAGGAAGAGAGCAGTCCTTCTCACACTGTCCTAAAGCATATTTTTATTAGTTAATAGTAGTATAGTTACAATTAGTATTAGCATATGCGTTATTAGCATATTAATACTAGTTCATTCATTCATCGATCATTCATTCATTTGTTCATTCAGACCAATTTATTTGCCACCCAATATGTAACAAACACAGTTCTAGGAACTGCTAAAACGTTAGAAACAAAGTACACACACAAAAATCTCTGTGGGAGAATATGCATTCTCCCACATACATAAAAGGGGAGCTAGACACATACAAAATGAACTACAACATGCATAGCACACAGGAGACAGAAGTACTATGGAGAAAACACGCCTGGGAAGTATTAGTGGGTGGACGTTTTTATCAGTGGGTGGACGTTTGCAATTTTAAATTAAGTCAGGAGGAAATGAACTTGAAAGAGGAAAGGGGTCCCCAGTTTCTGGGAGAAGTGCTCCTGTGATCCCAGCGGGGAAGATGACCCTGCAAAGCCTGGTAAGGTCCCTGGACCTTAAGAATTCCTGTTTTCACACTCATGTAAGTTTCTTTATAATTCATAAAGGGTAGAGAGAAGGGGGGGAAGGGTAGAATGCAGGAAAGAAGGATGTGAAGACAAATAAAAACTCATGTGAGATCAATTCCTGAATGCTACTCTGGCACAGAGCCCCGAGGGGCTCAAGGAGAGCCTGTGTGCAGTGTCAGGAGATTCCAGTCATTGTGAACAAAAACTCCAGCATTCCAGATGCTCAAAGAAACACATCCAGGTGCAGAGTGTACAGAGAAATGAGAAACAGTCTTTCAGTTTATCTTCCCATCATCTTAGAAAAAGCATCTTCCTGTGTGCCATAGAAAAGCTAAGAAATCCTTTTATATTTTAGTTCAAAATCAACAACAGATACAACAAAGATTCCATATGCCTGACTTTTTACAAAGGACTTAGAACACAAGGTAATATATGGCACAAATTCTATTCCATATGAATTTATTGGGGACTCACTGCACAAGGCTCTAGTGACACAGAGACTGGAAGATCCTTCCCACAGGAATCCACAGTCCCTTAATACAGTCTGGTTATTAATGGGAACCAAGATGAGAATACGTGAACACACACACACACACACCCCTCTATAGGGGGCATTGGAGTGATGGTGTCTATTTGTGTACCTGTGTACATACTTGAAGTATCTATCATTATCCAACTAATATCATCATCCATAATCCATTCACCCATCAAATCAACCCATTCATCCATCAACCCACTCATCCTTTTATCATTTATTCATCCACCCACACACCCATCCGTACATCCATCCATCCATCTACTTACTATCTTCTCTGTGCCGGCTACTAGGATATAACAGTTTAAGGTCTGACAAGCACCAACATCATCACAAAGTATGTGAGGAAGAGGGAATGCTTATTCAGATTAATAATATTCACTTGATTTTTAAAAAAATCTTAGGGATAAAAGTCTTAGATACCATTTGTATATGTATACACAGATCTGCCAAGATGAAGGGGAAAAAAGAAAGGTAAGAGACAGAGATAAATGTGGGCAAAAATAAGAGAGGTTTATTGATTTCCTTTCATTTTGCAGTAACATTTGGCATGCAAACAAAACTGGAGGAAAAGGCAGTATCTTTCTTTTAGTATGGCACAAAATTGGGAAGACTTTCTGAAAGATAGATGTAGGTAGAAAAGAGAGGAGGTAGGCATTATGACTCAAAGCAAGTCTTTATTGCGGCTCCCGGGCAAGGTTTACGGACCCCTAGGGTGAGGGCCACAAAGTTGCACCCTGGGTCAAGTGAGGGGAACTTATATAGGGTGGTGTTTAGCCCAGGGGGTCTGCGAAGGATCTTCAGTTATGCGGAAGGAGCTATTTTTCAGAAGCAGTTGTTTTTTCTTTTGGTTCCCCTTTATCGAATTGGGCTATCTGGTATTCTGGTAAGGGTGGTGAGGGGGTGGGGGCCAAGGTGTCTGGGAGTTGTTTTTCTTTAAGTCGCTCTTTGCTCAGGTGACTGAGAGGCCATCATGGCTTCCCTTCTGCCAACCCAAGCCCAGACCTAACATTTTCCATATCCAATTTGACAGAAACTGTACAGAAAACATTCTTTTCAGCACTTTAAAGTGCAGCCACACCAAAGTGGGAGAAGACTTCATCACATGTGCATCCTTTTAAAAAAATCAATCACTTGTTTCATATGGAACTTAGAACACAAGGTAATGTATGGCATAAACTCTATTCCATATGTATTTACGGGGCCGCTCATAGTACATTGCACAAGGTTCTTAATATTTAATAAAGGTAAATATTTCTTTTTTTTTTTCAAAGCAGGTTCTTTTTTTTTCTTTTTTTATTGTTATTTATGTCTTTTACATTTTTTATTCCCCTTGGGCAGCCCACCACCAATTCACCCATGATCCATCTCCGTGGTCCCCTGTATTCTCCTCTCTTCCATTTTGTGCCCTTATCCTCCCCTCCCTCCCGCCCCCCACAGCTGAGTGCCTCTCTCCCACCCGGCCTCCCTATAGTCCTGTTATAAGTGAAACCATTCGGTATTTTTCTTTTTCTTTCTGGCTTATTTCACTGAGTATGATCCCCTCTAATTCCATCCATGTCACTGCAAATTGCATGTGTTTATCTTCTTTCCATGATGAATAGTAGTCCATTGTGTATATGTACCACATCTTCTGGATCCAATCATCTATTTTTGGACATCTGGGTTGCTTCCATACCTTTGCTATTGTGAACAGTGCTGCAATGAACATACGGGTGCATGTATCCTTTAATAAAGGTAAATATTTCTTAAGGAATATTTTCTTCCTAAGGAGCCCCCTTTCTTTTTTTTTAAAGATTTATTTATTTATGCATACAAGCTGGGGTACAGCCCAGAGGTGTGGGGCGGCGAGAGGGCTCACCAGAGACAGAGTGGGGAGCAGAACAGGCAGATCGACAGAAAAACACTGCTGAGCAGCAGGTGAGGCAGGAGAGGTCTGCTGCGCCATGTGGGAATCTCCCCCACCAGGTGTCAAACTCACGTCACCGCTGCAGACAGCTCCACAGCGCAGTGCATAACTGCTGCGCCATCAGGGAGGCCCAGGAGCTCCCTTTCAATGACTGGTGATCCATGAGCCCACTGGAAAATGATGTAGTTTATTTGGAACCAAATTAAAAGGTCTCCAGACAGGTTTCTGGAAAACATTCACTACCACATAACTTTCTTCTTTAGTGAGTTCTAGACATTGCAAAACTGCCTAGTGATGGGATGCTAAGTGGGTTAGGGTGGAGGCTGGATCTATGATAAGAAAAAGTATTTCTATCCTAGTTTGTGTCAGGCTCCTGTAATTTATTTGATCTTACTTTCTTGTTTCTCAGCTTTATATCAAACTGAGTGCTGCCCTCAGGTACCCCAGGGATCTGTAAACCTCTCTGCTGAAGCTTTCTCCACAGGGGAAGACAAGTCAGCTCTGGACTCACTGGAACTAGCCATTTATCTCAGATGAATGCTGGAGGAAGGCTGAACCAGAAGGGAAGGGAGAGTACTGGTTCTAGCTATGACCTTGGGGAATACATGTTTTTCTTCTCGAGGCAAAGGATCTAATGATTAACATTTATGAAAAGTCTTAGAAGAACCCATCCTGCAGATCAAGCTGACACTTTGGACCTAGATTATTCACCATGGGGACCTGTTCTCAGTGCAAAAGCCCTTCTTCCCATAAGTTATCTTTCCTAAGAAATCTCCAGGACAGTTCTCAGACTGGAAGATTTAGACAATCCACTAATCTTGGTGGGGACACTAACAGAGGACTGTATAGGAGTGAAACACCAAAGAAAAGTATAGACCGTCCTGTGAAAGAAGCTGGATTAGAAGGGAAAGGAACACTTTTCAGAGAGCAAAGGAACGTAAAGTAAGAAAGGAGCTATGTCTTAGTAGAAGACATGTGATGTGATGATATAAAAAGATAGCCTCTGTGGACACAGGACCAAACTCCAAAAAAGATGACAGATGTCAACTGATATGTGGGATGGAGGGGTGGCACAGCTACCACTACATTAACACCTGAGAGAAGGCTCTCAGCTCACAAGCCCAGATCAGAGAGTTGAGAAATTTACTGAGGCTGGCCCTGTGCCTGACACTCTCACCCACTGGTTCTGGAGAACTTAGTACTAATGTGAGGTAGGCTGAAACCCCTCCACCAAAGTGATCATGAGTCTCTCTAGCTCCTTCCCACAGAGGCTTGGGGATGAGAAGACCATGCTGCCAGACCCCAGGGATATATGACAGCAGGCGCTGAAGACAGAAAAGTCATGTCACCAAAACCCATGTCTGGACTTCCCTATCAGCCCCACAATCCAGGAATCCTAGAACACCTTCCTAACTAAAAAATACTAGATTAAAAAGCACAAAGACTGGGGCCTCCCTTATGGCCTAGGGGTTAAGTCACAGTGCTATCACAGCTACCACCTGAGTTCAATTCCAGGCCAGGGTGCTAACCCAGCAAACCTCCCCTAAGTAGTCTATTTCAGTAAATACACCTGTTCTGCTTCCCACTGTGTCTCTGGTGAATCCTCTCACCTCCCCACATCTCTGGCCTGCACCAAAATCTTTCATGCCCCCTAAAAAGAGTCTTAAAAAAAATACAAAGACCATCTTTGAAATGCATTGCTGAAAATGGAGGCTCACAGCACCATCTATGAGCATTCTTAGAAAAAAACAAACAAACAAATTTAATCAAACCAGGCTAGAAGAACTACAGGTGATGAAGGGACATGCTACAGGCGTAGCCAGCAGAGTCCAGAGTGGGGGAATTCTACAGGACACAAGACAAGGTTCTTAATAGCATAAAGAAAAACTGGAAATTGTTAAGAGATGAAAAGAAATGGAAGAGACATAATCCACAGCGTGAACCTTCTTGCATATAAACAAACCATGAAAAGACATTTTTAGAGACTATCAGGAAAATTGGCACATGGGCCATTATTAGGGAATTCCAAATAATTTTGAAAGATGTGATTATGGTACTGTAGTTAAAATTTTTAATACTTGGTCTATTGGATATACATGCTTAAGTATTTACAGTTGAAATAATACAATGTTTGGTATTTGCTTTAAAATTTTTTTTAAAAGATTCTACCCACATCATAGCAGAATAGAGATTGGGTTCACCTTCTCTCCTAAAAGCAAATATTTGCTTAAAGGAAGATTTGGAATTTTCCCAGCAGAGCCCCAGGACTTTTCCAAAGGATTTGCACTAAGGTTGGTGGTTTGTTGCAGAGGAGGAGGCAGCTAAGTGGGGTATCACCAGAACAGTTGACACCCTGATGGCAGAAGAGGCTGGGAGTCAGCCATCCATAGCCCCGTGATGAGCAGTGAATGTTACCAGAGGGAATTTTTGGAAACGAGTGCAGTTATGTGTGGACACCCGTCTGGACTGGGACACTGTGTTCCATGACCAGCTCGGGCAAGGAAAGCTCCCTCTATTCTACTCCCAGAGACACAGAACAAAGCATCTTTGGGCGAACTGGTTGTGGGCCCAATAGCAGAGGGAAGAACCAGTGAGAAAGAGAACCACACTGCTTTGGAATGTATCAAGCAGGTGTGCTGTGTTTCTGGTCTCTGGCGCGTGGGGTAGTATCACTGGCAGCTGTGGCAACCACTGCCCACAGCAACAGGTAGGCACTAGGGTCTTCGGGTGCCCCTGCCTGCCAGGGCCACCGAGTCCAGGAGCTGAGCCCTGTGGACTACTCCTAGCCGCACTGGCCAGGAGACTCAATTTGGTAAATCATGACCCACCTGAGAAAGGGAAAGCAGAAAAATAGGGCAGGAAGTTAAGACAATAGAAATACCAACAGAGCGAGAGGGAAGCCAAGGCAGAAGTGACCCTCCTCACTCTGCAACAAGCCTGAGACCAATTGTTTAAGCCCCAGACCCTCCTTCTGTCCCCACCTCATGGCAAGGTAAACAAAGCAGAGAAACTAAACTAAACATGCAGCACAAAAACAAACAAAACAAAACAAGCACAAAAAGAAAATAAGATGACATACATGCTTAGGAAACAACATATAAACACAAGATGGAAAAGAAACAACAAAAGTTCTGAGACATATATTAGAGGATATAGAAATAGAGAGACAATCTCAAATACTAAATACAATAATATTAAAAATGCTGCACGAGCTACTGGAAGGTCAGTCAAAGGCAGACAGACAGGTGCAAGCCCTTAGAAAGGAAAGCTAGGAACAAAGAGAGTTCTTCACCAAAGAGACTGAAAATATTAAAAGACACTAAAAGAGAAATGAAGCCAAATATAGAAAGGACCTTAGCCAAATATAGAGAGGGCTTTAAATAGACTTAAACTGGCAGAAGAGAGAGTTTCAGAAACAGAAGTTTCAAATGTACTAATCTCCCCATTAGAAAAAGAAAGAGAGGTAAGACATAGGAAAAATAAAGTAATTCTGTGAGAAATCAGAGAGGAAACATAAGGATAATAAGTATTCCCAAATGTGAAGGGACAGAGAGAAGGGAGCAGAGACCTTATTCAAAGAAGTAATAGCAGAAAATTTCCTGAAACTAAGAAATGAAATAAACAGGGATATCCAGGAAGCAGACAGAACACCCAAATTTCTAAATGTAAAGTGATCTACTCCAAGACAAATCATTGTTAAATTACCAAAAATCAAAGATAAAGAAAAAAAATTATAGGAAGCTAGGAAAAAGAATACACAAAGACATCCGAACTAGGCTTTCCTCAAATTTTGCCCCAGTCATTCTCCAGGCAAGAGAAGAGTATAATGGAGGGTTCACAATCATAAAGACAAGAACTGCCATCCAAGAAACACTATCCTGCAAGTTATTGTTCAAGTATGAAGGTGAAATAAAGGCTTTCCCAGCAGAGTTTATCACCACCTGACCTGCAATACAAGAAATGAAAGGAGTTCTTCTACAAGAAAGGACAAAATGAAACACACACACAAAAAGAATATTATGAGTCAACAACAAAATACTACAGGGGAGGAAGAAATGGACAGAACCTATATAGTTAAATGTTGGCGACCAGCTCATAAAGAACTTTTAAGACACAGTAAGTTAGATACATAACCCGTACAGTAACCACTAACCAAAAATGTAGAATAAAAGCACAAAGAAGAAATGAAAAAACAGAAAATCACTAGGGAAATCCATCCAAGTGAAGAAGCACAGAAAACAAAACAATAAAAACAAACAACAAAAAGTTAAAGCAATCAAAAAAAAAAAAAACAAGAATATGACAGATAAAATATTATACATTCATGGCCCTAAATAAGAATAGCTTGAATTCACCAATCAAAAGGCACAGAACTATAAATTGGGTTGAGTCAATTTGAAACTGATAGACAAATTTCAAGCTTTAAATGAAATGTTGGAGCTAAGTAATTCAAACTAGGAACACAAACAGAAGAGCAGATATTGCTCTTCTCAATTCAGATAACCTGTTTTGAGTGAAAAACTAGTTTATCAGGAACAAATATGGGCATACATGATGTTCAAGGGAATAACTCATCAAGAACATATAATTGTCATTAATATTTATGCATCTAACACAGCAGCACCTAGTTATATAAATCAACTATTAAAATACTGAAAACATCATATTGACAAAAACACAATTATCATCAGAAACCCCAATAACCAATGACATGAAAGGATAGATCATCCAGTCAGAATATTAACAAGAAAACAAGGCTTTGAATGAAGTGTCGGACTAGACGGACTTAAAGGACACTCACAGATATTTCCACCCCCAAAGAAATTGAATACATTTTCCTCTCAAGTGCACATGAAACAGTCTCAAGAATAGATAATATGCTGGGACACAAAACTTGTTTCAGAAAATATATGAAAACAGAAATTCTATTAAGCATCTTCTCAGATCATAATGGTATAAAGTCACACAAAGTACCCCAGAATAAAGCCAAAACATGTGGAGACTAAACAAAATATTTCTGGACAACTCTTGGGTCAGCAAAGAAATCAAAGAAGAAGTTTAAAAAATATCTGGAAACTATTGAAAATGGAGAGACATGCTGTCAGACCTAGGGGATGCTCTAAAGGCAGCAGTAGGAGGGACGTTCATATCAATACAGGCTCACACAAAAAAGCAAAAACAAAACAAAACTCAAATAAACAATCTAACTGGACCACTTAAGGAACTAGAAAAAGAACAAACCCAAAAATTAGTAGAAGGAAGGGAATGATAAAAATTAGGGCAGAAATAAGTGAAATTGAAAACAAAAACACAGTCTAAGATATCCATAAAACCAAGAGTTGGTTTGTTGAAATAAGAAAATCGACACCTCCTTAGCTATGCATACAAAACAAGAGAAAACCCAAATAAATAGAATCAGAAATGAAAGAGGCAAAATTGGAACAGATGTCACAGCAATACAAAGGCTCATTAGAAACTACTATGAACATCTCTATGGAAAATATAGAAGATATGGACAAATATTTAGATTCATAAAACCTTCTAAAATTGAATCAGGACAAAGAACCAGTCCAATGACAAGCACAGTAATGGAGAGAGTAATAAAAAGTCTCCCTGAGAACAAAAGTCAAAGACCAGATGGCTTCTTGATGAATTCTACCAAACCATCACAGAGGACCTAATACCTATACTACTCAAACTCTTCAAAAAAATTGAAGGTGGAAAGCTACCCAACACATTCTATGAGGCCAACTTTACCCTGATCCAGAAACCAAACAAGGACAGTACAAAAAAGAAAACTGTAGATGAATATCCCTGATCAACCTAGAGGCAAAAATCCCTATGGTTTTGGATATACATTCTGTGTCATCTGCAAATAGTGTTAGTTTCATTCTTCTTTTCCAATTTGTATTCATTTTATATCTTTCTCTTGACTAACTGAACTTACTAGAACTTTCAATACTATGTTGAATAATATTGTTGAGTGTGGAATCCTTGACTTACACCTTGAATAATACTGTGAGTGTGGAATCCTTGTCTTCAACTTAGCTTTTCACCATTAAGTGTGATGCTAGCTATTAAGTTATTGAGTTTGTTACATTAAGGTATGTTCCCTTTATCCCCATTTTAAAGTAGTTTTTTATTTCATAAATGGATGTTGATCTTATCAAATGGCGCAAGGATAGTATCTACAAGAACGGTGTTGGGGGCCTCCTTGGTGGTGCAAGGGGTTAAGTCTCAGCCTATGAAGCAATCTGCAGCCACAGCAGCACAAGTTCGATCCCTGGCCAGGGAGTGTCCCACATGGCGCAGCAGATCTCTCCTGCCTCTCCCACTGCTCCCCTCAGCAGTGTATTTCAGTCAATCTGCCTGTCCTGCTCCTCACTCTGTCTCTGGTGAGTCCTCTCACCACCCCCACACCTCCGACCAATGCCCCAGCTCTTGTATGCATAAATAAATAAATCTTTAAAAAAAAAAAAAAGAATGGTTTGGGGAAACCACACAGCCACTTGCCAAAGAAACTAGACCACGACCTCACACCATATACAAATAAATGGTTCATTTTAACTCAAAATGAATTAAAGACTTGGATGTAAGACCATACACCATAAAATACACAGAATAAAACAAGTAAATGTTTTTATTTACTTGTTCTGTGATCTTGGCTTTGGAGATACCTTTTAGGAGTCCACTCTAGTGGCAAGGGAAACATAGCCCAAAATAAATAAATAGGGCTACGTTAAAGCTTCTACACAACAAAAGAAACTACCATTTAGGCAATAAGACACCTTACTGAGTGGGAGGAAATATTTGTACGTCATAAATATGATAAGGGACTAATATCCAAAGTCTACAGACAACTCAACAAAAACAAATAAAATCAAAACATGGGCAGAAGCGATAAATGGACATCTTTCAAAAGATAACATGCAGATGACCAACAGGCACAAGATAAATTGCCTACTATCATTTATCATCAGGAAAACGCAAATGAAACCATGAGATACTATCTCACACCAGAGAAAACGGCCAGTATTAAAAAAGACCAAAAATGTGTTGGCAAGGTTGTGGAGAAAAAGGAATTTTCATATATTGTTGGTGGGAATGTAGACTGGTCCAGGTCCTATGAAAATAGCATGGAGGTTTCCTAAAATATTAAAAATAGATCTACCACATGATGCAGCAATTCCATTCTTAAGTATCTACCCAAAGAATACAAAAATGATAATTTGAAGGGATATGCACTCTTATGTTCATTGAAGCACTATTTATAATAGCCAAACTGTGGAAATAATCTGAATGCCCAAAAACAGATAAGTAAATTAAGAAAATATGGCATATATACACAATGGAATCACTACTCAGTGATCACAAAAGATAAATACATGCACTTGTGGCAACTCGAATGGAGCTGGAAGGGATTTTGTTAAGTAAAATGAGCCAGAAGGAGAAAGATAAATACTAGATGGTGTCACTTATATAAAGAGAAACAAAACAAAGGGTCAGATAAAGCCAAACCAATACAAACCCTAGAAATGTGACTGTAGAACTGAGGCTACCAGAAGGGAAGGGTGAGGACTTGCAACAAAATGGGGACGGAGAACCATGAACTATGATGGTGGACTACGGGTACTTTAGTGGTGGGTGGTGGGTGTGGTATAGTGGGGTACAATGCTGAAGAGGGAGATCTTATACCTCTAAAATTCAAAGTTGTAGAGCAATGTTACCTCAATAGAAAGAAATTCTAAAAGTAAAACACTGAACCAAAAAGCAAAGTTAAGGTGCTAGCACCCATCTATATAAATAGTACAGCGGCAGATCCCCCCATGGTTGGGAGCAGCCTCTTGCAGCAGAGTGGAAATGCTGGGCCTCCCCGCCCTCATCTGGGGGCCACGGAGCAAGTCACTCCTTCTGCCCCTCAGGTCCGCCTGAAAGGCTGCATGAGCATAATAAAATCTACTTCATTTTAAAAGGATTTGGTTACTTTACTTTAAAAGAATTAAAATCATTAATATATCCAAAAACACTTAGAACAGTGGTAATAAACAGATAATTTCTATCTATCTTCAAAAAAAAGACCTAATTCTGTATATATTATAAACACCAATGGTCCATAAATACTTGAAAAGATACTCAATGGCATTGGTAACCAGAGATATGCAAATTAAGTCCTAAGTAGACCATCAGATTGGCAAAAGTTAAAAGTCTAATAATAGGAAGTGTGGACAAGTGTGGACAGAAAATTATTCCCACTGTTGGCGGGAGTGGAATTGGTGCCCTACTGTCCAGATCATTAGTTCTGAAAACACAGCCTGGTGTTATCCATAGTGAGAATGTGATCCTGTGTGTGCATTAAAGAAGCAATGGAAATATCCATCCATTGTGAAGTGGGTAATATGTGATATACTCAAATCAAGGAACACTGTCCAGTTAAAAAAAAAACACACATAAGATCTACACGTTAAAGGGCTGATTCTTTGCAGAGAGTAAGAGGAATACATAATGGTTTTAATTACGTAATATTCAGGATAAGCTAAAGGATAAGCATCAGGATAAGCTAAAAAAAATACAACTATGCAGAGACATGTATGTACACAGCCTAAAATGGTTTTACCACTCTCAAGAAAAGCCAAAGGAACTCGAAAATAACAGGAAGTGCTGCCTGAAGAGCGAGACCTGAGGTTTGTAGCTGGGAGACTCACCAGTATTTTTATATTATTATTCTACATGTGTATATTTACACTTTTTATACCTTTATGTACAGTATGTTTCACAATTAAAATATTGCTAAAAATAAAGTGTAAAAACTATCCATTTCTAATCTAAGCACCATGCATGCTTTGACTCTATGAACTTTTTAGCAGGAGGGGTTTGTAAAGGAAGCACATGAAGTTCAAGTTCAAACAAGCATTATCAGCCTTACAACAGGAGAGATGGTGGTGGGTACCAGTGGTTTCTACAGCTGGCACCAGCCTGGCAGTATTCAGGGTACTGGGGGTGGGGGCACTGGGGGAGTAGGTGAAGGTCTGGAAGTGGAGGAGGTTAGTGGAGATGGGGTAATGGATGCTTTTAAATACTTAAGAGTCCCACCATCTAAAAGACTGGGAGAAACATGTACAGAGCATCCCACAGGATGGAGCCCAGACCACATGGATGCTACTGGGCAACAGACATGGAATCCAAATAGAAAACAACCTTCCAGCTGTCAGAGTTGAGAACAGAACAGGCTGCCTTTAGGGGTGGAGAGGTACATGGCTACCTGGGACACAAATAAACATGGAACAGGGGAACAGAGGATTGTAAAGTGGGCTGAGTCACTGGATGTGGGGGTAAGGAGAAACTGAGAAAGTAAACAGAGTAGGTGGTCCCTAAGATCCCCTTCAGTCCCGATTTGCATGATTTCTTGGCTTGTTCTGTGTAAACCAACCCACCCTGACTCCAGCAATACCAGCTGGAGGGGTGGAATGAGGCACTGCTCTTTGAAGAAAATTAAAGACTAATATGTTGATTCTGAGCACTGCAAGGGAAATGTGGCCAAAAACACCCACTCTGACCTCTAGGGCTCTAGGGCCTTGTAAGAGCCAGCACATCCTTCCTTCTACCCGCCCCCCCCCCAACCAGGAAAAACAAAACACAAAAGCCACACACATATTTAAAAGCATGTTTTAACACAACCCAAAAGGCCCATCTCAGAACAGACTTTTCCCTGCCAAATTTGTATGACTGCATTTTTCTGTATTAGTCTTCATACAGAAGTGGGAAGAGGAGAGGATTTGAGGAAGCACTATCTCAACTGCTGCTTCCAGGTGATGATGTGACAACAAGCAGACACTCACCAACACAGCAGAGATTAAGCACCCTGCACAGGAGGGAGGAAAATGGTGCTCCCTAGAAGCAGAGCATGCTCTAGCTCTGTCCATCAGCCTCTCACAGTATCACTCCATGCGGCATTTTCATTGACTATCAGAGGCCATCCCAATTTCCACGGGAAGGAATCCCAGGATAAAGGATCAACTTGGCCTTCTTAAACTGCTATCTTTAAAGAACTTACTGTCTTTGCAAATATTAACTGGAAAATTGTCAACATGGTATTCCTTTCAAAGTGACTGTAACTATTATTACTTTAAAATCTAAAAGATTAATCAAAACCACTTCATACCCATTAGGATGAACAAAGATGGACAATAGTAAATGTCAACAAAGATGTCAGGATGCCAGAGCCACGGCACTGCTGGTGGGGCACATCTCCTCTGAATGGCAATCTGGCAGTCTCACAAAAGGCTGAACAGAATTGCCATAGAACCCAGTAATCCTACTCCTAGATCAGAGAACCTAAGCCAGCAACTTGTACATGAATATTCATAGCAGGATTATCCACAGTAGTTGAAAAGTGAGAACATCAACTGATGAATGGATAAATAAATGTGGTCTGTCCACACAATTTATTATTATTGGGCCATAAAAAGACTGAAGTGCTATATATAAGATGAACCAAGAAAACTCCAAAAACATACCAAATGAAAGGAGTCAGACACAAAAGGTTACTGTCTAATTCCACTTATATGAAATGTTCAGAAAAGACAAATTCACAGGGATAAAAAGCAAATTAGTGATTTCCAGAGGCTGGGGGCACTGGGGAGTGAGGGGTCACTGCTATTGGGGATGGGGTACTTCTGAGGTGATGAAAATGTGAAACAAGTGGAATTAGTAGCAGCAGTTACATGACTTGGTGACTAGACCAAAAACGACTTAAAGGAGATAAAATACGAACTTAAAAAAAAAAAAGATTAGCACTTTGAGATATATGGGGACTTAAAATAATCATCATCACTATCTACGATGCAGGGTAAGAGCTTAAAGCTCTTCTGAACTTGACTGCGCACGGGAGATAGGAGCCCAGGCATCTCCAACTTCCCTGCTGAGCTGACGGGCACACGGCAGACCCATAAGGCACCCATGGATGCAGGAGCCATAGCCCAGGTGCAGAAACACATGAGACCGGATGGCTGGAGGCTGCTGTACCGGAGACTTACACTCGATGCCCCTCTCACCACTACTTGTAATGTTCTTCTGGAGGGAGGGGGTGTGGCTACAAATTATTAGCAGACAGTGCACTTGGATTGCTTTTTTCTTAATTTTTAATCTCACTGAACATTCTTTGGGAGGGTAGTGTGTGATTATGCGATTTTTTTTCATACAAGTCCCCATTCGTGGAGAAAGTACAAGGCTGACAGCTGCAGTCTCACAGCCCGTTCTTCATTGTATCTCTGTGCCATCTGCTTAAGGGCACCTGCTCTGCTGCAGGCCTTGCTGGCCCCTGACAACCTCCAGACTCAGACCTGATGAACCAGAGGATGCTGATGGCGTCCTGGCTCTTCTTTCCTCTTCAGGAGTACAGACCTCCTCTTTCTTGCCTCTGCATTGGCCATGGAAGCCAAGGTCGCTCCCTGAAGCACATTCTGGGAGCCCATGCACAGCTTGCAAAAGCAGCAAAATATCCACAAGTACCTTTCTGTCTCTGCTATTTTAACGTTTTAATGAAACCACTTCTGGGATGGGATGATAAAGACAGTGACAGGATATAAGAAAATTCCTATATCACGTGGCCTATGAGCTGTGTGTGCCCACATCCCATACTTAGATTTTCTATGAAGTCTGCCTACTCATTAAATTCCAATCTAGGCAGGGAGAAGTCACCTTTGATTTCATCTTAACGTTGTAAGATTTGCACATGGAACCTTAATTGATGGCAATAAAGTCGTCCCCCCCGTTTCCTAACATGGTGAGTTCCAGACACCAGAAGCTTGATTTCCGAATTGAAGAAGGGTCCTCATTTGAATTCTTACCTGCTGAACAAAGAATGAGCTGAGAGTCTACCCCTTAATGAATTAGAAATCAGTTATATATGAGCACCCTTTGTGCTCAATTAATGCATCCTTTTCTAAAAGGTTATTTCTGCACTGGGTCGTCCTTTCACATTTGACTGGCGGCTGCTGTAGATTTATTCATTCAGCAAATTTATTCTTGCAGTAGCTCTCAAAAATCAGCACACACTATTATACAGCACAGGGCCCATTTGTGGAATTATTTATAGCCTTATTTAGAAATCTAAGCTTCCTTAGACTGATTATTTTATTGGCTGGCTTCAGCTCAACTCTTGGGCAGGGAGTACTCGCACTTCTTAGCTCAGTATTCTGGACGCCAGCCAGACCTTCTGCTGTCAAGGCCTTCCTTGGGAGTCATTTCACAGGTTCCACTAGGCCTGGGCTGGCCTGCTGCCCTGAGACTCAGAGGGCTTACCAGGGAGGGTCTGGGTTTAGAACTTCAACAGGAAATGCAAAAAAAATCTGCTGGAAAGGGAGAAAGGGTGGCGACTGTTTGGGGATTTCAGGCCATTAGCGGCCAGGCCAGGTATTCTGTCTGTCTAGCCCCATCCTTCATCACCTTCTCTTCCTTGCCCCCACTATCCCTCCCACCCCCATTTTTTCTTTCTTTGCTGTCCCTTCCAGTTGTTGAGGTGATTGATTTTTTTTCTAAAGCCACCCGCTCCTAGAAAAGGAGTGTTTTGCTTTGGTGCTGAATTATCAGGGCTATGTTCAGAGCTCAGACCTGCCAGAAAATTGTTTCACCTGCACTTTACAGAAGCCCTGAAACCCTGAGCACACCAGGACCTCAGGTCAACAGTGGTAAACCACTGCAACTTGGTCAGAACTTTGGTGTTTTCATGGCGATCTGTGATCTCAACAAGCTACATCACCTTCTTGCATTCATGGGGCAGTCAGGAGATCCCCTCTCCAGGGAAATCTCGCATCCTGGAGTTGCATGCAGGGAACCTGGGCTGCTATTGGCTACGTGTTTATGTGAATAAACATATTTGCCACATCCCTTCTGCCACAGGAGGCTTTAACTAGAGGAGACTCCTAAGCTAGCTTGGCAAATGGAATTCTCTATTGATTAGTCTTATCTCCTATAATCCATTCAGTCATTAAAGAGTGTTTGTTAAATTTCTACTTTCATAAAAATGCCACCAACATTTTCCTTCCCTTGTTAAATGGAAACAAAGCATAATCAAATTTTTTAAATAGTGTCAGTAGATAATCAAAATTTGACAACAGTCTGCCCTGACTCAACTAATTTCCATTTCAAATGCTTCTAATCCATGCTGGCTTTGGCAATGAATGATGTCCTGGAGTGAGGAAGAGGCAATCTGCATGCCACATTTGCTCTACCAATTTACTAAATTAAGTGGCAAGATAGTAAAGGAATGGCGTTTTGATGAGAACAGTCTAAATAAAAGTGAATCCAGTAATGTACGGTGTGTTTCAATCCTGACTGCATACCTCAGAGAATGCACAGAACAGCACAGAAGCATTTGAGAAATGTGGTCATGTACCTTGGCATCCTAAGTGTCCATGCATCTGTCTTTTAGGAGTACCATTTCTTGTTAGTGACCCTCATCAGTAATAGCCACCACTAATATGGCTGTAACTTATCAACACCAGCCGCTATTTTTGGTGTTCCTATGAAACAATCTTAGATGCTTTACATACATTCTTTTCCTCATTTTTAAAAACTCTGCAAGATAGGTGATATTATCCTAATTTTACAGTCCAAGGGTTTGTGGTTCAGAAAGTTAAGAAAATTGTATTAGGGTCACACAGACTACAAGGTGTAGTATAAAAATTTGAATCTGGGCCTGGCTCTGGAGTCCATGGTCTCTGGACACTGCCTTTCCCCACTGCCAGCAGAGCACTGTGCTTTGAGTCTGATTTTCCTCCAGAAACAGGTTCATTCAGATGTCACTGCTTATTCACCTATAGCATTCTGTCATCTGGTGATACTTTACAGGAGAGGGCTATCAAAAATGTTGTAAGAACAATGGTTCTGCATGGTGAGTACTAAAGAGCTAGACTCCATAAGCCTGGTAAATGGTAAACAGTGGGTTTAGAACCACACTCATTAGGTTGGGAGAGGCCTAAATTGCTCCCAGATGACCAGCATGGATCCAACAGGTAGAACAGTTTCCCTGTTAACATGAAAACTGGGCTTGGATTGTAAAAGCAAGGAGGAAGCTGTGACTCCCTGCCAAGGATGCCAAGGATAGTGCCCTCCTGACCTGGTGTTGGTCTACTAGCAGAAAAGATGGTCTCCGGCTCATTGTGGCTAGAACTGGCAGGCATGGACAGTCTCAGATGGACTCAGAGAAGAGAAAGAGCCAGTCTCTCCCGGCAAGGCAGCAGCCTGGTAGAGAAGAGCCAGGAAACCTCTCCTCTGGCTTAGCATGCTGCCCTTTGCCCATGAGGACCTTTGACCATAAGGACAAAAATAATTTGCATTTCCCTGATTATCAGTAATGTTGAATATTTTTTTCACATGCCTGTTGGCCATTTCCTCTTTGGAGAAGTGTCTTTAAGCTCTTCTGCCCATTTTTTGACCAGATTATTTTGTTTTTGTTGAGTCCTATGAGCTCTTTGTAGATCTTTGTAATCAGTCCCTTATCAGTAGTATGAAGTGCAAATATTTTCTCCTTATAAATAGGGTGTCTTTTTGTTTTGGTTAATGTCTCTTTTACAATGATATATATACACAAAAAAGCAAGCGTAAGTATGACTGAAAGTGGTCCAAAAAAATCTAGGGAGCGAACAATCACCTTTGTTTCACAAATAGGCTATGGAGGGCTCACACGATGTACCTCCCAGTCCTCACCATAATCTACCAGAAGGAGGCAACTCCACATGGTCAGTGTCTTTATGAACACCAGGGCTTGAGGGCAGGGCAGACAGACAAACAGCTAAACAGAGGGAGGAGAAAGGACAGCTTCACCAGGCAAGTGACAATTGAGGCTTTGAAAGATGAGTAGAAGCTTGCTAGGGAGAAGAGAGAACTGGCTGCAGAAGAAACAGCTCCAGCATCAAGTGTAAGGAGGGAATGAGGAACAGAGCTAGAAAGGCAGGGTTGCAAAGATGACTTACAGGACTAGTCCTCAAGGCTTCAGGAATTACACACTGTAAATTACAGTACAGTCAGTGGAATAGCGCAAAACAACTCACTTGTAAAACATGTAATCTCAAGTCTATTTTGCTTAATTATTTGGGGTGGGGAGGTTGTGTTTAGCATTTCCAGCTGTGTGTGAAACTGCATGCTGGCAGCCAGGGTGTTGCTTCCCCTCCTACCAGTTTGCCTAGGAGGTGGCTAGACAATTAAAATCTAAGTTAGCACAAAAATATTTTCCCTATCCCAGGGACTTGGTGCCAGGCCAGGCTCAAGGCACCAGCTAACTAATGATTTAAAATGGAAGCTGAACATGCTGGATCTCCAGCATTGCCCTCTCTAACCCTTATATACCACTGGGAAATTTCTGAAATCTAAATACAGGGCAAATGGGCTGACATTTAGTCTCATCTTTTCTATGGGAACAGAAATGCCTTTTTTGGGTTGGAAAAGGTTCCAGTTGGTCAGAGGGAGGACATCGCCAAATGTCTAGACAAGAGGCACGTCAGCCTGGGGGCCATCTGGCCTGGCCTGGCCTCTACAAGTCAGTGAAATTTTAACAGGGGTAGTACTGATTTACATTGTTTGTGTTTTAGAAATACAGAATCTCCCCTTTCAGGTCTTGCTACCACACTGCACCCATCACCAAAACACCTGCAGTCTGGTGGAGATCTAAAGGTAATGTTTACAAACTGCAGAGATAATGAAAGAGGACAGGGAGGTGACGTTCCACTCTGGGGTTGTTCTCCGTCACTTGTGCTCCCACTTTTACTTGGGCATAGGGAACAAAGATCTTTACTAACTTGCATATCTCTGGACCAGCCACTAGCAAGAAGCTGCCAGGGTGAAGGTGTGCTTGTGAATA
This sequence comes from Scalopus aquaticus, assembly GCA_004024925.1. Lineage (NCBI taxonomy): Eukaryota > Metazoa > Chordata > Mammalia > Eulipotyphla > Talpidae > Scalopus > Scalopus aquaticus. The sequence continues at coordinate 25,825 of PVIJ01007767.1, forward strand.
CAAGCTCTCAGCCCAGAACCTTTAAAGACAAGCACTGGGTGTTCTATGCAGCCCCTGAGCCTGCATGCAGGCAGAGTTGAGGACCATTTGCCTCTTTTTAGCCACTGCCCTTGACTGATTCAGAAAGAAGGGACTAATGTAGAGTTTATAGTAGGATGCCACAGTGCCTATTTTTTCTCATTTCAAATAATGCAGTAAGCTTAACCCTTGGCCCTTGGCCCTTGACCCTTGGCAAATCAACATGCTGTCACTATTTAACACGGATGGGTGATAGCCAAGAATAAGGTAGAATAAGGAGAGAAAACCAAAACATCCCCACCTAGCCAGGATGGGGTGCCTGTCCTGAGGACATGGACGAGTGTCACACACAACAAATCCGGTGCTGTTCTGGGAATGGAGATTCAACTTACTTTCCCATCTTTAACCCCAGTCAGGTGAGTGGTCTTAACACTTCTTGTGCTGGCTATTTTCTGTGCCACTGCATGAATAGTATAAGCATTCAATAAAACACACACAGCTCCTGAACTACTGGATATATTTTAATGAAATTTTAAATGCATAGAGATTAAAGCTTCTAGACTGAGTACGATCAAAGAAATAGCTCCTAATAGTTCCAAATAAATCCACCGTGGCGTGAAAAACCGGAGACTAGATGAACACGTGAATACGTGAATACGTGAGCGGAGCAAAAAGTGTTAATATTCTCTGGAATGGAGACATTAAATAGGGATGCTCTCAGAGAACGTTTGAAGTAAAATGTAATGGCATATTTAATGCATTTGGCTCTAACTACAGAAGGCAAAAAATTGCAGCTGGGTTTGGGTCCAGAATCCTCCCTCACTCTCCAAGCTCTTCTCTGCCTTTGAGCAGAGGGGTGGCCTCGGGCCAGGTTGAAGGGGCCCCTCTAAAGGGGCCTGGTCTTTAGATTAGATGGTCACACCAGCCAGCACCTGCGCTTCCCCTGCAGCTGACCAGGGCAGCGCCAGCATCCACCAGCATGATCCAATAGGCCATACTGAGGTTCATGGGGATCCCAATGTAACCAACCATGCCAGTCACAAAAGCTGCACCTGAACGTTGGCATGCATATGACTCCCATCAGAATCTGGCCACATTCACCCTGACTTTGAACAACACATACAGTAGGAGCAAACCAGTCTTCTGACATCCTTTATCCCACCAAGTCCAAAGCATAGAGTTCAAAAGTGCTTTGATGCTACCACCCTGACACACGAGTACTTCAAGGGCAACCCCGACTTGCTCATCCTCACACAACCAACTGGCATCCGGTGGTGTTCCCGCCTCATCCAGAGGCACTTGCAGCAAACTGGTGAAGAGCAAACGTGTGGAATGGGTTCTAGCATCTGGAAGGTATGCGGCCAGTCACACTGGTGGGGATAGTAAGTGGAAACACTCCCAAACATCTGGGGCTGCACTTCAGATTTCAAAGTGACTCTTTTGCTTACACAACTTTACAGTCTTGGCATTTGCCAAATGCTTATGTTTTGCTTCATCTGAAATTAGGCAAGGATTTCAACTCTTACTCTCGGCATCACCAGAATGGTTTTTCAGCTTAAAGGGAGCTTTGTTGCATTCCTACATTCAGCCTGTTCATGGCTGAAACAGAGGAGAGTAAGCAATATCAGCAGTCTGTTCCCCCTCCACTCTGTAACATCTGCCTTCTCTTCAAATGCAAGTCTACCACCCTCTTCCTGCAGCTTTAGTCAGTAAAGCAGCAATCAGTTTAAGGACCCTGGGTTCTCCAGATGTCACTGACCATACCTGTCCTTCCTCTTAACCCAGACATTTGCAACCTCAACAATCTAAACCAACTGGACAGGGTCCTTAAGTCCTAGGACATGTGCCGCAGTTAGGACAGGGACACCACGCAGTTGTATTTGGCAAAATGTTTCTTCACAACAGGCAGGATCCCTCTTATGTTAGTTCTGACATAAAAATAAAACAACCAACACTGTGATCTAAAGTCATTTACACATGGCCAGTGCTCTTTTCCCAGGAACAGCAATTCACAACGGGCTTTCTGATCATCCTGCACCTTACAAGTCATATCCTAAGTAAAGTCTGGCAGAAACTAGACCAAAATTGAGTCTTTATGGTGACCTGGGCCACTGACCAAAGCCACATGCCACACAGTGAAGCAGGGGGTAGGGGTGGGGTGCAAGTGACTGGGCACCCTCCCCAAGAATGAGACAGTTTCCTTGCTGAGATCCAATAGGTGATGAGAGGGTGCAACCTCAGTACTCCTTTCCTTCTGCCCCTTTTCTCCTGCAGTTAATTCCCCAGGCTGGAAGCACAGTCATGGCGGGCAAGACCTATCAGGAAACCACCTGCCAGTTCATGCCTGAGACCCCCTTGCCAGGAAGGCACATCCAAGTCGGATATGCAACTGTGATCCCACGAACCCAAATCCATAAAAATGGAGGATTAAAACCTATGTCCATACGGGGGGGGGGGGGGAACAAACCTATGTCCATACAAAAACCAGCATGTGTTTTATGTTCACAGAAGTTTGCTTATAACTGCCCCAAACTGGAAGCAGTTGAGATGACCTTCAGTAGCAAATAGATTAAGAAACAATGGAATATTATACCAAGCTAAAAAAAAAAAAGTCATTAAGCCATGAAAAGGCATGGAGGAACCTTAAATGGACATTACTATGTGAAAGAAGCCAGTTTGAAATAGGTAAAAAATATAATTTAAGGATTTCAAAAGAGAAATACAGGAGATGAAAAACTCAAGAGAAAGTCACAAAAGTAGAGTAGAAGAAGGCTACATACTGCATGATGCCAACTATGTAGCATTCTGGAAAAGGCAAAAAACTACGGAGACAGTGAAAGGATCAGTGGTTGCCAGGGGCTGGTGGGGAGGGAGGAACCATCAGAGCACAGAGGATGGAGGACTTTAGGGCAGTGAAACTATTCTGTATGATTTAATTGTCATATGTGTCATTCTACATCTCCCAAACCCTTAAGGCAAACCCTGATGTAAGCCTGGATTTTGGGGATGATGTGTCAATGCAGTGGGTGAATCATCTGGTGGGTGATGCCGATGATGCAGGAGGTTGCACATGTGGAGCAAGGGGCCTATGGAAATGCACCTTCCTCGTGATATGCTGTGAAACTAAAACTCTTCTAAAATGTAAAGTTCATTTTTTTAAAAAGCAGGACTCTGAATGAGTGACAAGTTCTCCTTACGTTACAGCCCTTGTGCAAAGGCCACTGGGTAGCTGTTCCCACAGTAACATCACACTGCCGGTGCTCAGTGGGCGACAGCACCCACGCTGGGAGGGCGTCAGGCACAGGAGTCCTCCCCGCTGGCCGGAAGAACAGAGCAGCCACCGCCAGGTGGGTCATCACCAGAGCTGGCGTGGAGTCCATGCTCAGAAAAGGTGTGGCCCTCACCCCAAGCCCCCAGTCACCCTTCCCAGGCAGAGGTGCTGCAGCGCTGGAAGCCTGTGCAGATTCACTGAAGGAAGGAAGACCCAGAGCCAGGACATCTTGGGAACCTTCTTCAGGTCTGCAATTTCCATGAAGCCAGCTCTAAACACCTCCTACAGCCCAGTCGTGCCCTCGCTCTTTTGAAAGCTTAATTTTTTTTCTGCTTTAGAATCAGATGCCAAAAAAGTATTTTGTAACCACATCAAATCCCTAAAGAGGATTTGAAGATTTGAAGAAGGAGGAAGTTAGGCAATGGGTTCAGTAAGTTGGGAACAGGGTGCCCAAGCTCATTTATCACTCTGAATAAGGAACAATCAGCAGGAACCAGGAGGGTGCCCCTCCAAGCCCAGTTGTCTCAAACCCATTTATCAAACTAAATGGGGAATAATCAGTTGGATTCAGGGTGCCCCCAACCCAATTAAAAATAGAATATCCAAACACTGACACAATAACAAAATGCTGAAGCAACAGACCAAAGCTGGTTCCAGAAAGACAGGCCAGGTATGGTGGGAAACTCAGTGGGCCTCAGTAACCTAGGAGACCCACAGGCCCCAGGCAATCAGCAAGAGACACAATGCTCTGGAGATACCCAACAGCCAAGCCCCACCCCTTACCCACTGTCCTTATGTAAGCACCTGCTCTTCAGCCCTTCAGCAGCTACCCGCTCAGGACCTCTGTCTGCTCAGAGAGCTTTCCTGTTCTTCTTACCATCTATCAATAAATCTTTGCTTTTCTGTAACTCTGGTATTGACATTGAATTCTTTCCTCACTGAAGACAAGAACCGAGAGAGGCTTCCCAGGGGTCCCCAGGCCCCCAGGGGCCGATTTTATACTAAAGAATTTTTGCAAATTAGATGAAAAAAATGTGATATATTTGCAGGAAGCCTCACAGAGACCAGAAAACCTTCAAACACATCTCAGAAGCGTCCCCACTCTCGGGTACAACATCGGGGAGACCTGCTGTGATTCCAGTGATGTCCCAGGAGCTGGTGGCTGGTGCTCAGATCAAGTCTGAGCGCTGGGAAGTCGGAGGGTAACAGCCACACAATGACACTGTCACCAGTCACCAGTGATGGCCTGGCTGCGCTCAGCTCCTGCCCCCACAGGTTATCTCTGTGCCCCTAGCTGACCTTCTGTGGTCTGAGTTTCCTACCCACTGCTAACCAACCCCATGTTAAAACCCAAACAGTCAAATAATTTAGAGCAAGAAATTGGCTGCTAAGGCATGTTCACTTCTAAAAAGATTCGTTAAGATGATTCCTTAAGAAGCCTTTGCCTTATGCCTGTAAAGAAGGGATTATTGACAAAATTATACACAACTTTAAAGACCATAGGAAGTGACAGACATATGCAATTAAGATGATGTTTATCAGGTGGCAGAAATGATGAAGATGAGTAAGTTAACATACAGTGGAAAAAGTCACTCCTGCAGGGGGAAAATAAAAGGCCAGGTTGTTTAGGGCCAACCCACCTTCCAGTGGGACCCAGGTCTCTACTCCTCATCTCTGCTGGCTGGTGATACCAAAGCATCATATTATCAATCTACACAATCCATGGGACTTAACCCATCACAATATTGGTTCCAGGGAGTCCTGAGGCTCTAGGGTAATTAAGGATTCATCAATTGAACTATTTCAGGAAGGATAAATTCCTCTACACTGAATCTTAAACAAACTGCATCTCATTCATGTTACCCAGTGTCGATTCTATTCCCCTGACTGTGGGGTACCTATGGTCCCTCAACTCCACAGCACACACACTTTCAGACCCGATGCTTTCCACCACTGTGGCTCCCCTCCCCACATGCCCCTTACCTTCCCCACATACTCCCCATATCCTGCTGGTCCAGGCACCAGTGGTCCCAGACTCTTTCTGGCTGCCTTCCTCTTCCCCCACCTTCTCTCGCACAGCTGTATGGCCAAACTCCAAATCTCTCTTTCACATTCAACGCAAGTCCAAACACCTCAACTTCCACACGAGGTCCCAAGGTACCTTTCCAAATATTCTCTCACTATCACTCTACAAGCCCCCTTTGCTCCAGCTCCTCACTCTTTGTACCTTACTCACTTCCCCAAATGTGCCCAGAACACCAGCCCTTTCCACTGCCCACATTGCCACCTCTCCATGGAGTGAGTTTATAAATAAACTCAAAGCAACTTCCAGGTCAAACACTACCACCTACAAAAGATAATCCTTCTTCAAGTCAGGAGACTCAACCTCTCTGTCCACTAAACCCACAAAAGATTTCTTTCTCACTTCCTTCTAGGTGTCTGGTCTGAGAGGCAGTTTCCATTGCTTGCAGGGAGCCCACAGCCAGTGAGCACCCTGTTCTTCCATTTACAGCTGCGTGACCCTGGACTAAGTGGGAAGCAGCTCTGAGCTTCAGTTTTCTCTTTTGCTAAAGAACGGTAAGAGCAAGACTTACCTCCCAAGGTCCTGTGAGGGCTGCCCGAGCACTACACATTGCACAGGGCAGCCTGGCACAGAGCACTTGCTCAATGCGGGAGGCTCAATGAGCCTGTTCCAGACACACCTTGAAATCTGAGGCCTCAGCTGTGGCTGCCATCCCTGGCTAGGGGATATGTCCAGCTGAATTAAATGCAATAGTAGCAGGAAACTCAGATGCCAGGCTCTCCCCTGAGGATGTATTTGTGGTAATGGTTCAACTGATGAATCCTTAATTACCCTAGAGCCTCAGGATTCAAAGAACCAAAAGTTCTGGGCATCCTCAAGAGGTACTTGAAGTAGTCAAGTTCCTGAAGACGGACAGCAGATGAGAGATGGCCAGTGGCTGGGAGGAGTGAGAATTGGGGAGTAACAGCTAATATTTTGCTTCTTTGGCCTTTTGTTTCTTTACTAAACTCCTTCGTTGTAAGATTCTGAGTTTTGAGATATACAAATTGCCAGTTCTCGATAGCTGGAATATTTTTTAACTGACAAAGCCAAAATAAACTAAGAAACACGTGCCCCAGTGCTCCCCTAGTCGACGTGACCACTGGGTGGGCCACCACAGTGTTGGTGCAACAAAAGAGGATGGCAGCACAACTGAGCCCTGGACAGGAACCTCCCTCAGGACAGTCAGTGTGGATAAAAGCACAGCCAGGATCCTGCACAACGCAGGCTGTGGGACTCTGGTCACCCTCTAGGAGGCAGTGTAGCTGTGGGATGAGGAGAAGGATAACTACAAATTGTGATTAAAAATTAATAATAAAGAACAGAACAAACCACTACTCTAGTAAAATTCACTGTGTCATACAACTAACCTTGATGTGATTCATTCATCACTTGAAGTTAGCGCCATTTTCAAAATGAAGCCAGACAATGAAAAACACAACCACAGGGAACATCAGAAAAGTACTTTCACTGAGTATTAGATCATCCTTCTACCACCCACTACTTTTAGGAAGTGCCTAAATCCAAATACAAACACATCTGTTTCAAGCTCTAGCACAGAACACAGAAGAGGGAAGTAGCCTCCATTGTGCCTTCCTAGCCTCTCCTGGTTATTACAACACAAACTTAAGAATTAACTTGACTACATGAAAGTTCTATTTGTGAAAAGGTACTTATGTATATTCAATTTCCCAATGGCATCTCTCAGTTACTAAAACTAAATATGAATATTATGTGATGAATAGTACTACAGGCACAAATATCTTTCTAATTCAAGCCACTTGCAAGAGAAGTGAAGAATTCCTGCCAGTTACATAGAGGATCAAGAAATGCACAGTAAAAGTTTTCCATTTATAAGCTAAAAATGTACTGTAATAATCATGGGTGCTTTCAATTAGGTTACTTAAGTTGTACGTACCCAATGGCAAACAACTGAACAAAGAATTCCTCCATGGCCAAATCACAAAGTCAGCTGGGGTGTGCAGTGCACGTGAAAGTGTGTGTGAACCTAACTTCAGGTCTCACGCTGTTTATTCAAGGTACACACCAACTGTAGCAATCCAGGTGATTACACAGCTAAGTGATCTCTCAAATGCTCTGTGGCATTAAGCTTCTTCCTGCACCTTCCCCTAATAGGATCACCAACAACAGGAGCCCTATCCTGTTGTTTCAGGTAGGGTTTGTCTCACATAATGTCCTCGGTTACTGGGTATATTTGGAGTCAGCTGACCGGTAGCTCTGAAGTCATTCTGAACACTGCAGTTACAGGGGCTCATGATCAGGGCACTTAGCTTCCTGCTCCCAGCCAGGGGGGCACCCACGGGGCAGGCCAAAGATTCAGGGACAGAGGGGGTTACCGACCTCCACTCACAGGTACAGGAGAGAGGTGTCTGATGGCCACTGTCACCTCTAGGTGGGTGCATCCTAAACCACAGTGCAGCAGCATAAAGGCCTGTTCCCATCACAAGGATGGGCCTGGGCCTGGTGGGGCAGGGGGCCCAGGGCCAGGGCCAGGGCCAGGGCCTGAGCTGGAGAAGAGTATCTGCATGCTCGCCGGTGTCTGTCTTGTTTGTGGTATGTCATGTTACCAGCGAGTTGAGCGGCTATCCTAGCCTCTTCACCTCACCACCCTGAGTCTGAAGGTACTTGATGACAGCGAGGAGAGCCCCAGGAAAAACAATTTCCTGCTGACCTCTAAGATGTGTCTTCTTGCAATGTCTTCCTTTAGCTCTGCCCCCACATCTGCTGCAGCCTGCCTGCCACAGCACAGCAAGGGTGGCTTGGAGCCTTAGGACACTCCCAAGGGGATCCCAGCAGCTGCAGCAGCACATGCTTGGGGGTGGGAGGGAGGCACAGTCCTGCGTGGGACAGGTGGCGCACACAACAGTGAGAGTGGTCTCAGAGGACAGCTGCACACCTGCCTTCAGGGCACCCCCCCCTGGTCCCTTGTCCGGGCTCCCCTGACACTTTGGGGACAGTGCTTTGTTGTTGACTCTGCATCTCTTCTGAGAGGCATCTGTTCTAACGATTCTTGCCAAGTACGTCTTCTCTCTACATACACAGTGTGCTAGCTGCTGTGTGCTTCCTGTTGATGTTAATGCAACCACGGCACAGGGCAGGACAAAAAACACCCCTAACACATCCCCCTGTAGCAGGTAGGATTCCATGAGAGGCAACAAGCCACTCCTGACGACGTCACGTGTGGATCTACCAAGGGCTCACTAAAGACCATGCTGACAGGGGTCCAGGGATGGTGCTGCAGGGTTACTGGTGCTTGGCGGCATGTGTGGTGGGGTAACATACATCTGAAGAGGTGTGAACCAATACCCCTAAGCCATAGAGTGCTGTATATCAATGTTACCTAGTAAAAATGGCTTCAATTAAAAAATAATAAATAAATCAGCAAATAAAGCCAAATGAACACCTGGAGAAGTAGCCCGGTGGGCCACGCTGGGGGAGACCAAGGCACGAGGGAGGGCTCCAGGGGGGTTGCTCTCTATTCTGTAACATGCACTTGGCTTTGGGTCACTGAGCATGCCCTGCCTCTCTCACCACTTCCAGTCAGTCCCGGGCTTTCTGTTAGCTGGGGTGCGGGGGGAAGGGGCAGACAGTCTAAAATAAGAGGTTCTCCCAGGCCTCTTATTAGCTATATGTTCAAAGGGACAGGAAGGAATACATAAAATAATGGCACCCCCTGGAATTAACAAAAATCCTGCTTACGAATGGGGCCCCACGTCGAGGGCCTTAATACACTCAGCTCAGATCAACAGCAAAAGGAGCCAAGGAGTGTCATACAAAGTGCATTTGGACGATACAAGGAACTTCTTAGTGTATCAACAGCCTTTCTGTCCTCCATGTTGCCAAGCTGGCTCTGGCCTTTCTCTGTGCTCATGGGCCTACCACAGTAGCCTTCTTACTGGCCCCTGGTTCTGTGTGATACAGAAGGGACACCCTGGAGAGCCCACAACATAGCACAGCACCCCCATGTCCACCACACACGTGTCCAGGAACACAAAACAGAGGAGCTGGTGCGTGGGGTACATCCTGCTTCCACCCTTGGCATATGCCAAAATCCCACTGAGAATATGTCAACATTTCTGCCACATGGCGAGGAAGCAGCAGGCAGAGGAGGGGATGCCCAGGAAAGCAGTGGGCAAGGTGTACTCTGGTCTCCAGAGAAGTGGCACAAGGTGCTGGAGGAGTGGGCAGGGCTGCCCTGCGACCGGGCAGGTGGGGAGAGCTAGTGGGACCACACATCTGGTTTGTCTGGCAGTTCTCCTAGGCATCTTGGACCTGAGGGTGCATCTTAGGCCTTGGCAACATCACCAGTCTATGCTCCAGGATGCCCTACAAACACCCCAAAGCTTGTGCTCCATGGTGCCCCTTGTATTGAGGTGCTGAGATGTCCTCCTCTAAACCTTCATGTTGGGCACCAGGGATGTGAGCAAGCATGGCCTGCCATATATAATTCTTCTTTGAAGATTATACCCTCGTTTTTAAATTATGAGTATTTAAAGGTAAGAAACCTCGGGTTTTCCTTTACTTTTGCGGTCCTTAAATGGTGAAAAGATTTATTGGTTGAGTGGTCTCCTGCCCCAGTGAAGAGATGGTAGGAAAATGCAGGTGAGAGAGGAGGATTCTGTGAGCAGGGGCAAGCAGGGAGCCGCCCCCCTCTCAGAAGAGCAGACTCCAAGCGAAACCTGGTGTCAGCCACCTAGCTGAGGAGGAAAATGCAGTCAGTGGGTTAAAACCAGCTAAAACACAGATAGATTAAAATGCCATGACTTGGGAACTAGTCCAGGAGCAGCTCAATATGCCCCCAATCATTGACCCCTTTCCAAGAGACTGATAGGATCAAAACATCAAAATTATCTTCTGCGCAATTTCACTGCTTGGACCCAGGTAACATTCAGATGACCAAGTATGGCCTGCCATACGTAACTCTTTTTTGAATATTATGCCAAGGCCTAGAAATTCAAGTGAGCAGATGTCATGATAAGTTAGGTATGAACACATTAAATGTTCCTTTTTATAAGTTGACGCTGATTTCCCAGGAAGCACTGAAACTACCCAGATGGCCTTTAGCTCTGCTTGCCACATCAGTAGCCTCACCATGTTTCTTTTCAAAGTGTCACTGAGCTTCTTGCTGCTTCCTAAGATTATCTGGCCTGGAGCTTTTTCCAAGTCACCTGTTATTTCATAGCTGTAGGATGGGGGTGGGGGATGGGTGACTGGGGGCTGTGCTCACATTTTCTCCATCAGCAATCCCTGCACAATCCCTCCCATTTCAGCCCCCCACCTTCTTCCCCAGGGGTTCTGTCCCCTGCACTTTCCAAGTGAGTGAATGTGGGTCTACCTGCCACTGTTGGCAATCTGGGGCTGAGCAGGTCAGTAACAGATCGCCTCTCTCTGAAGAGGACAGCAGTTCAGAAAGATAAGCGGAAATTCATGCTGGCGTTAGTTCCTCACATTCACTGCCTTCATGTGCACCTATTCAGATAATCTTGGAATCCTCAGGACACCAGCCAGGGCAACAGAGTTTCCCAAACTGGGGAGAACTGGTCCCCACTGATTCAAAGGACTCAAACAAATACAGTTTAATATTAGTTTTCTGATTTGATTACCCATGTAAGGCTGCTTTAAGGGGTTATTTCTGCCCTACTCACATAGTACTGGTCCTGAGCAAGGGAGTAAGGTGGCAGGGGAACATGACTGACAACTGGATGGTGTCTCTTATATGTGGACTACTGAGAAACCAAACAAAGGATCGGACAAAGACAAACATGAAAACCAACTCTTGAAAGCAGACCACAGATCTGAGGCATCCAGAGAAGGGGAAGGGGGGTGGGGGTGGGGAAGAGAGCACAATGGACTATGGTGGAGGAATATGGGTGCTTTGGTGTAGGAGAGCTATGATGACCATACCTGAGAGGAGAACTATACTGCCAAAATATTAACAAGGATGTAAAACAATGGAACTTCACGAAAAAAATAAAATTTTCAATTTAAAAAATTAAACAGTGGCCCACACAGTACACATCATGAATCATCATTTATTCATTTAAAAGGCAAAGTTGGGGCCCCTCATGGCGCAGTGGTTAAGTGCTGCACTGTGGAACTGTTGGCAGTGGCGACGCGAGTTTGATGCCTGGCCTGGGAGATTCCCACATGGTGCGGCAGACCTCTTCTGCCTTGCCAGCTGCTCCCCTCAGCAGTGTATTTCCTTCGATCTGCCTGTTCTGTTCCCCACTCTGTCTCTGGTGAACCCTCTCGCCGCCCAACGCCTCTGGCCTGTACCCTAGCTTGTATGTATAAATAAATAAATCTTTTAAAAAATAAATAAATAAATAAAAGGCAAAGTTACTAAGATGGTATAAAAATGATAACTGGTACCTTCAAGATGCAAACACTATTGTGAGGTAGATTTTACAGCTGGGTCAAAAAATACTAAATATATACTCCACCCTTTCCCCCCTCTGAAAATCAGCCACACCAGCGGTTTTCCTTGACTTGGGTATGCTGAAGGCACAAGGAGGGCCAGACAACCCAGGAAGGTGTGTGCATTGGCCAGGCAGCCCGCTAGCTAGCCCCTGTGGCCTGATTCAAGCTATGAGAAGCAGAGTGGACAGAGATCCCTGAGACAGGGGAAATGTGCCACGTCTGTGCTGTTAGGTAATGGAGGAAATAGATAGTAAAAGGCATCACAAGACTAGAACCTGACTCACACAAGGAGGTGGGCTGGGAGGAATCAGCATGACCACTACCCAGTGATAACCAAAAATCCTTAGGAGCCAGTGCCTAAGGCTGAGCGAAAGGTGAAGACATGGAGATCCAGCCCTTTCCAGCTCTGGTTGGCTATTCAAAATCAATAGTAAACAAACCTCTCCTAGAAGGAACTAGCCCCTCCCAAAGAGAAGAAGATGTTATCAGTGCAATCTCTGCAGTGGCTGGGGCAGCTGTCCTGCCCACCTGTGACTATGCAGGTGCCCTTTTCACCAACTCTGTCCCTTTGCAGGGCAGCGGCCTTCCTGCCTGTAACCTGCACCATGCCAGGTCTTCTCTTTACTGACCTCCCTCAGCAGAGGCAGCTGTCCTCAGGGCTGCCTGCCTGCCTGCAACCATGCAGGCCTCTCTCCTAGTAAACCTATCCCTTTGGGGGCAGCTCTTTCTGCCCACTTGGGTCTATGCAAGTTTCCTTTATCCTTCTGTCCCTTTCCTAATAAACCTGTTCTTTCAAATACAACTGACGTCTCTGTCTCATGGTGAAACTTACCTGGGAAACTCACCGCGTGCTGTTGAAAGGGATGCTCTGGTAAAACCTGTCCCAGTGTGGACATAAGGACCCTGCTCTCAAAACCGATAAAGTCCAAAAATGACATCATTTGGGGCATGGCACTAGCTCTCAAGCACCTGAAAAATGGTGAGTGTAGCTAAGAAATGGAATTTCATCTACTTTTTATTACTTTAAATTCAAATTTGAATAGCTATAAGTTGCATTCGGGAGTGCAGTTCCATAGGATGTGAACTAAGAAGAGAGTAGGCCATTATAACATGGGGTGAGACCATCACTAACTGGCCTTGCAAACCTTTTGCTGATGCCACATACACTTGCATTAGGAGGAGACTCAGGACGGCAGGGGGGACAGAGGACTCAAAAAACAGCAGAGAAAGCCTCAGCATCAGGCCTCCAGCACCCCATCAACTAGCTCAGCCCTTCCTGGCATCTCCTGGACCAGAGCAGCAGCTGCCCCCGTCACTCATGAGCCTTTGAGCTGGGTCTGTTTCCCTGGTGCTAGGGAGAGAACATAAAGCAACTCAAGATTGTCAGGCTTACCCCTGTCACATCACAGGTCTGAAAATATTTCCACTTAAAAAAAAAAAAAAGATTCATCATTTTAGTGCTCAGCAGTATGAGATTACTACACAGACTGCCTGAACTAAAAACGCAGTGTGAGCTGCAGGAGAAAAGCCTTGCCCTAAAATAGAACAGTGCTCGTCCTCAGTCAAAACCAACAGGAAGAGCCTTTTAAGCCTGCTGGGGACAGCAAGGTGCCCTACGTTCACTCAGCACAGGCGCCATTAGACCTCAGGTGTTACTTCTGTCAGACTGGACATCGCTCCCAAATTTCTTTGGCTATAGTGGAGTTTAAGAATTAAGGAAATCAGCTCATTTGTTTTCAAATTCTATGTAGAGATGACTAGAATTTTCCTCCCACTCTGGACTGCCCACAACTAATTAACATCGGAGAGACAGGTAAAATCTGGTGTCTGGAGGGAAGAAGGGATGTAAGAGCTCTGCACTGACTTGTCACAGGGGTGGCATCCCGCATGCCAGGGTGGAAAGACTGAGATGTGCCCACCGAGTCACCTATGGGCTTACCAAGGTCTGCCAGCCCATCAACCAGCCACATAGCAAAGAAACTTGGCAAGTCCTCTGCTGGCTCTCCAGGCTCCAGAGAGTGACACAGCACCCCTGGTGCAGCAAGCGGAGGCCTCCTATTCCACATGAGTAGTTCCTTTCAGCACAGGGGCCTGCATCCTCTCCCAGCACTGTGGACAGGCGGCCTTGTGCGAGCAGAAGTGCCCTGAGTCAGCTCCCAGCAAGAAGTTAATCCCTGTCTCCTCAGTGCCCTGTGCACCTCCAGTGTGGCAGCTTGCACTGTCCTCAGCCCAGAATGGGCGGAGGCTTCCACCACCGCCTTGGAGAGGGGTGTGAGACGTAAGTATTCTCGTTTTGAGGCACTGAGACGTCAGCACTCCAACTATAGCCTCAGCTTCCCCATCCTGATACATCACACAGGTATTTGTATTAATTTTAAAAGTCACAGAACCCCCCAGAATTCAGAAAAGTCAAGCTGACAGCATAGCAACCTAAACTTATACAGTCACAAACTGCACACGTCCCATGGGCCCAGGACAGCCTTGAAAATCCATCTTCAAGGAACAGAGGAAGAAAGCAATAAATCTGCTGTTACCTCTGCTGTCAGTGGGTAGTGCGCAGGGGGAGGGGGAGTAGGCAGAACCTGCAGGCATGGAAACCTCTGGAAAGGAAAATTCAGGACAAACATCCGTGTGACTTCCCGACAGACCTTACATAGCAGACACCGAGAACATCCTCCCAGGGGCCGTGGGGAGCGGCTTCAAGACGGAGGGAACAATTTCTTTAGCTTCAGAGAGTTCTGCTATTGGAGGAATGCCCTCCAGAACACATCTCTCTCGTCCCAACTCATCAAACATCCTAAAGAGGCAAGACAGCGCCAGAATGATGCAAGGCAGGCAGTGTGTGTGGCTTGTCCCTCCCGGGGAAGGGCTAGGGAGCAAGCACGGCTTCACCTGCACATCTTAAGGGTCTTGTCTCCCTCCCCACCATCCCCTTCAGAAACAATCCAGGCCAGTCAAACACTGGACAGGCAGCCCGGAGGAGTGGCAGGGCTGGGGCCCAGCCCAAGGCAGAGAGAGGAGCCCTGGGTTGCTGGAGGTGCCGCCATGTACTCTGCATGCTCTGGGCTGGGCTTCAGGGGAAGCAGTGCCTAGATGCGTCCTTTTCTGTATCCTGCAACACAGTTCTGTTCCCAGGACAGCCTCCCTGCACACCTGGGGGGGGACAGAGGAATGGTGCGTGGGAGAGCAGCATGTGCTCACACACTCATCACACCATCCACACACAGGCGCGCACACACCACACACACATACATGCACATAAATGTATACATGTATGCCACATACCACACGCAGATGCATACACACACTATCTACATGACCATACACCGCACCCCAAACGCACACACGTATCACACATGTCACACACACCTCCACAGACACACACAGCACACGCATATACACTACACAGGTACAGATACACCACAGATAACAAACACATTCATACACCCCAAGAATGCCCTCTATACACATAAACGCAAACACCAGACACCCCCCATATCCACAGATGGACACACATGCAGACACCACACACACTGGAGACACACAAGTCATGGGCATATACACACACTATGCACACACACTCACACGCACACACAGGGCTGGAATGTACACAGACGCCAATGCTCCGGTGTGGTTCCCCAGGCCCTGGTCTGTCAGAAGCACCAAGACAATCCCCCTATTGATTATCTGTTGCCTTTAGACAAATGTAGAGCCTGAAGTAAACAAGTTGGCACCTCACAAGTACTACAATACGATTATTATGTACTAGGGATTTGCTGTCCTGGCTATTTCATACACAACCTCATTTAATTCCTGCAGCAGGAGAGTGGGACATCTGCTTTCCTGTCCCACAGATGTGGGGGCCCATCAACAGTGAGTTCTGTTGCCAGTATCCCACAGCTGGAGGGTGGCAGAGCCAAGAACAGGCAGGCTGCACTAGTGCTAGAGCTTGACCACACCCCAAGGACTTGAGGGGCTGAGGGGCCAGAGGCCAGACTCTCAGCCTTTTCTCCAGTCTTTCCGATAGGGCAGAAGCCCATGAAGGAAAGGAGGACTAGGGTTCATAGACTTCACACTCGTTGGTAAGAAAGGAGCTGCTGGCAAGCCCTGAGCAGTGGACTCTGAAATATGCCCAGTTTGCAGGCACAGGATAAAAGAAGAAAGGAAGACGGACAAGGCAGAATGACTTTTCAAGGTAACTGGACGAAACGTCTCCTTAGCTACCCGCCACGTGTCCCTGGAGCACTTGTTCGTCCCTTTACTGCACCGAAGGACCAAAGCGCAGCAAAGTCCATGAAAACAGGCCTGTAGTACACCTTGTCGCCACTCCCCCACCCCCGTGCATCACATGCACCTGGTCCCAGAAACCAAAATGTCCAACACTTTCATGCTCTCCCTTCACAGAACAGTGGGTCCTCCCAACACAGCGCTAGCTTTTGATCAGCTACCCACTTGTCACCAATTATGCATGGCGGCCACAGTGCTTTCGGATTTCCAAGTTCTAGAACAAAGTGTAGAATTAATACACAGAGCAAATCCTTGCTTGCTTTAAGCTTTATCACTTTATTCCTTCGCTTAGTTGGCACAGTACATCCTACTTGTCATTCAGCAGTTCCGAATTTTCATTTCAGGCTTTTTAATTGAATGTTCAGCCTGGCTGTACATGCTGGGTTTTGTAAGCTTTTTAATCAATAAACAAATTAGCCCATACCATGGCCACCTCCTCCATCTGGTGCTGACAACAGAGCAGAGAGTGAGCAAAAAACAAAAGCCTTGCTTGAGAATTCTTTTTTAATTCCCCTGATTATTTAGAATATGCCTGCCAGGGGAGTTAGATGGCAGGCAGGGGCCAGTGCCAAGATCTTTAGTAGGTGGGGAGTAGAGAGGGGAGCAGCGGTGGGGGTTGGGGGGTGGGGTGAGGGGCAGGCCATTTTACTGGTTTTGGTTTTTTCCTAACTGTTGCAGGGGAGCAAAAATCTGTCGTCGCCTCCCCCCCCATCCCATCTCACCACACCCCCCTACCACATATGTCTTTTGGGCCAAAGGTTGATTTAATGGAGTGGGGTGGAGGTTACTTTTGACAAAGATGAACATGTAAACTATAAGGGCTTGTACTAGGGGAAGACTTAGTCTCCTTATTTCTTCAATAGAGAGAATTTAAATCTGCATACCTTTGTGAACTATGTCTTTCCGGGTAACATCCCAACTGACCTACCCTTTTTCCTTGCCAAAGTACTTACGTCTTAGCTATTTGAGGTGATGACTGACCAGTCTTATGGGTTCTCCCCCATGTGCAGGAGGAGTACATGCTATTACCAAACTTCTCTTTAGCTTTTTCTGTTCAGCAGTCTGATGCTGGCTTGATTATTAGCCAGTTAGCCTGTAACCCTCTGGGTTTCCTTTGTACCCCAATGTTGTGATGGGAGGCAGGGGGAGGTTCTGCAGAGAGGGCTGGCAAGATCTGCTGTAACTGTGTGGGAAAAGAGGTGGGGGCAAGAGACACAGTGGGGGATTCAGGCAGCAGCTCACTGAGGAGGCAGAGGCAGGGACCAGAGCAGAGGTGGGAGAGATGGCAGGATCTCAGTGCATAGAGTGTGGCAAGGATGTCTCTGCCATGCTCTGCCTTGTAGGAGAACTGCGGCACACGGGGGAGGGGTCCTGTGAGGAGCAATGTGCCTGTTCTCTCACACGGAGAGTAGCCTTCCAAGGCTCAGTCATGCGCAGTTGACCAAGGCTGGGACAGAGCTCCAACTGTAGAGAAAGGGGACCTACAGATCCCCCACCCAGGTATGGGAGGCCCTCCTTCCATGACCCCCAGGGCTCAGGGCAACCACAGCCCCTCTGCTGACTGCGAAGAAACCAGATGGGATAGGAGACCTTCATGGATAGACTGTCCTCCCCAGTGATTCTCACCCCAGTACTGTGTCAGTGCGGAGCCCCAATTTCCTGGAAAAACGACAAAGATTGAGCTGCTTTCTCTCCAAGTCTTTCCTTTCCTTTTTCCCATCTGCTTGGTGACTTCTCTACACTGATTTCCACCACCTTGTACCATCCATCTCTCCCCTGGATGATGCCCTGGGACATCTTGCCCATCATCCCACAAAGCGCAGGTCTGATGGGGGTGGTCCTCTCCATCCAGCAGAGGACACCCTATTGGACATGTTCCCATGGCACACCATGAACTCTGCAGCTGTCAGTTCAGGGGAAACCTGGAGACCAGAGGGGAGGGAATGACAAAACCCAATTCAACTTAGCTCAGAAAAGGTTGTGCCAGGCAGGCAGGTCCCAGGCACCTCCTTTCCAGGTAGAAGTGCAGGGTTATCCCAACGCCTGGCATGCAGATGGTGCTCAATAAGTGAAAGCTGCGCAAATAAGTAAGCTGTGCATGCTTTGCCCCTCAGGGTGGACTCTCAGGTCTAAGAAAACTTTTGTTTTCATTGCAGAATTTACCCCTCCTCCTCCTCTCTCCTGCTTCTCTCCTACTGAGTCATTTCTCATGTATTCAGAACCTCTGCTGAGCATCTCTATGTGCCGGGCTCTGTGTCAGAGGTTCGGCCGAGGTCCAGGTTGAACCAGCACTTCCTATAGGTAAGCTCCCTCAGTCATTCTCCCCTTGGGCTGTGGTGTCAGATACTGGGCAGGGTCCTGCTCCTCCATCAGGGGCTGTGCTTGCCTTTCCCTCGTTGAGTCTCTATCAGACAGCAGATGCTCACACATTCAGGATTGGAACAAGAATGCAAGGATGGTTCTAACAACGGTTTCTTTATATAGAGAGAATACTATCTTCAGAGAAGCTCTCTATAGGTTCCAGCAAAATCTCCTATCAAGGAGCTTAGTGTGAGTATAGATTCCTCCTTTGAAACAACTGACTTCTGGCTAGGGAAACTGTCTCACAGAGGGCACCTAGGGAGCAATCACTAAACAGTTCCTTCCTAGCCCAAAGGAAGAATCCATGATCACTTTCCAGGCAGAAAAAGGACCATGATGAGAAGGGACATGATTTGACCAGCTTCTTGACCAAGCAAAGGCCTTTGGGTGCTGGGCTTCCAGCCCAGGAATACTCCTAGAGGACATAGAGGTGGGGGGGACATCTGTCACAAACCAGGGTTATTCATCAAGTCACAGCCATTTATGGCAAGGAACTGTGGCCAAGGAATAAGAACCATGGGCCACACTCTTGGTTCTCCGATTCCTGTTCTAAAAACTAGTGTTCTTTGTGAATATGAGTTAGGAAATATTTGGTTCATATTGACTCTGGGCAGGTGATTTCAGGAAACACTGAGAGTCAAGCAGGGATGCTGAGATGGATACTTACTCTTTGGCATAACTCTCTCACACTTTGACAAGGCACTGTTCCAAGGACAGCTAAATGAGCCTGAGAATCTGGATTCAATTTGAGAAAGATACCATATGAGTTAGCATGGTCTTCATGACACTCATCTTTAGTGGTCAGGGAGTTCAGTGAGGACGGAACCTGACTCCCATCAGGTGTGGATGGGGTGCTGTGTGGGTGAGCTGAGTGGAGGGGGAAGCCTCTTTGGTCCCCCTTCTATTGCTGGCTGGTCCTCTCACCTTCCTAAGGGCCGGCATTGTTACTGTCATTGTCGGTGACTGACTATACATGGAACACGCAGATCAGTCAAGTAAAGCAGGGCCAACGCCACTCCCCGCAGATGGTGGTGGTCTACTTATGTGAATGCAAACCCAGCAGGAAGGAGGAGGCTTGGGTCATCTATGTGGACCTGCGTATTGCATTGAGTGCTGACTATTTTCAAAAGGAGAATTTTCCTCAACCTTCCCACCTGCCCTTCCCTACTGTGACAACCCTACCACAACACACAGTTGTGTATCATGTTGTGGTGGTTGTCTGGGAGGCCTGATGGATGCTGCCTCTTTTGCTACACAGCAGGAGTCTCCTGGACATGCTGTGGCATCTGCATCCTTTCTATTACGGTCTCTTCTATGTCTCAGGGAAAGCCAGTCTCTGCCTGCCTGAGGGGCAATCTCTGAATTGTAGACTGACGGGTTCTATTTACAAGTCCAATATTCATTTAGTAAACCCAGCAGGTGTGTCCTCCTCTGTGCCTCTTAAGACAGGGAAAATAAAAATGAATACATAAGAAAAATGTCCAAAATAAAAATTAGGATATGCAACTTGAACAGCAGTGTAACATTATTTTGAATAGAGGAAAATGGAACAAGCTCAAATGTCAAAGAGGTGAATGCTTACATTAATTAGGGGAAATATTTGTAGTGGTTTATTTCACAGCTATTAAATAGTACATTTTAACACATTCTAATGAAACAAGAATATTCTAAGTAAAGACAGTATTAAGTGAAAAGACCAAGATGCAAACTTCATGTTTAACATGATCCCAGTCACAGTGGAAAACACACATTCATGCAGAACACCAAAATACTAATGAGGGTTTCTCTAGACTATAGAAAGGGTAAGTTTTGTTTCCTTCTTTAAACATTACTTTTACACATTTATATACATGCCACACTTTCCATAGTGAGCTTATATAAATAACATTTTTAATTAGAAGAGAGCATTTTACCACTACAGAGACATCAATTTGGCTCCCTTTTTGGCAGCTCCTCTCCAGAACGGGATGCAGAGTCACCCGAGGCTGGTGATGCTGCCAAGGTGAGATTCCGGCTCTGAAGCCCATGGATGGATGCAGGGCCCAGGAGCAGCTTGGGGGCAGACAGGAAACCAGCACGTGGAGGTGAAGGCCACGGCCCACAGGAGGGTGCTGGGCCTCCCAAATTCCTTGCATCCTCTGCCCACCCACAGGTGCTGCACGGCTCTGAAAAGTGCAGGACAGCAAGGCCTCCAGGAATACTTCCAGGAAGGACAGCACCTGTGATGTCCCAGGAGCACTACAGCCTGCAGCCCAGAGCTCCCTAGACGGGAGCCCTGTCCCCCTCACACACACCACCTAGGTCTGACTGCACCAGGCGCTCCCACAGTCACCAGAAATGACTATGTCACCTTCTCTCTCTTTTTGGACAGATGGGTCTTATTTGACCAATAGTGATAGAGGCAGTTGCTTGTATAACATTAAGAACCAAAACAAGTTCCCTCCTACTCAAGAATAAAGTAAAAAAAGAAGAAAAGAAAAGAAAGAAATGTCTTGGTTTTTTTCTCCTGACAGCCTTCTGTTGTTAACTTTTCTGGCATTTCTCCCTACAATTCTGACAGCATCTTCAAAGGGCTAATGTTAAATGACACCCTCCTCCTAACCTAAGACTCATGAGAAAAATTATCTCAACTTCAGTTCCATTCGGTGTGTTCAGTGACCGGTCTGGACACTTCACAGTCAAGGACATCACGGACTCCATCAGGAACCGAAGGAGTACATGAGGATGCGTGGCTGGGGCTGCTCCTGGTGGATGTCAGCACTTACTTCTGGGCACAGGCTCTCTGCCCACACCCCAGCAACACGGAAAGGGGGTATACACATGGCCTCATCCTCACCCAAGGTACCATCTGGCCAAGAATCACATAAAAAAGAAATAAAGATATATTTGCCCCAAAGCAGGATCCAGTAGTCGAGGCCATCAGGAGTGCACGTCGGGCGCGGAGGCCAGGTAAGGTGTGTGAGCAGGAGCAGTGCAGATACCGAGCAGGTGCCAGGCTGGGGCCAGGCTCTGCATTTGTGCTGACAAAGATGAGTGAGGGGGAGGGAAGAAGAGTCAGAGGTTTCCAGGGAGAGTTAGTTAGGACTTGGGCTGATCTAGAAAAATAATAGGATTTTCATAGGTGGAAAGACATTTAATTAGAGGACATATATCCAGCATGGTGTGTGCACAAGACAGTGAGGAAAACAGAAACTGAATACTGTAGAATAAAGACATGGGGCCGGATGATGAACAGGGGTCTAAGTAATGGAATTCTTGAGCAGTATTTGTGTATGTATGTACTCCAGATAGGAGGAATTCCACATTTTGTGCCTTACTATATACTCTGGTGACTTCTGAAACTCTGAAGACAAAGAATGGATTTGGCTTCCCCGGGGCCGTGCAACCTTGGCCGTCTCCACCTATTATGCAAAGTGTGGACCATGGACCATCATTGGAGATTCTTTGATTGATGCTGACTACCAGATGTCCTCCTGGACATAAAATCTAATCTCCATCTTAACAAGCTCCCCAGCAGTTAATACCTTAAAACTGAGAATCACTGATGCAGGTCAAAGAACCCCAAACGCTTAGAATCTAAGACCTGTACATAGAGGAACTCAGCAACAATCTAGTGCAACCCTCATGTGTCAGATGAGAAGTCAAAGTCTCAAGAAGTTAACTGATTTTCCAATCTTCCCACTTTTTAAGATTTCATTGTCACCGTATCTGGGGATAATAAAAAAGACCAAATTACCAATAACAAGGTGTTATTTCGGGACTGTACATCCTCCTCAGCATGTATCTCAGGGACTCACGTACCTGTTGTTCTTCATCTCCCATTTTGTATCAAGAAGCCACAACAGTTAAATAAACAAAGAGAGACTGAAAATCAACATGGCTTTCCATATGCCTCAAAAGCAAACATGAAGACATTTATGTGCAAGGTGAAAATCCCAGCACTACATCGTGGTAACCACCATTATTGAGACCTTTATGAATTTCCACACGACACCCAGTATATAGCCAAAGGTACTTTCATTTCTTGTCAAGCCAAGAAATATATCATCAAGAAAATCCAAATTCATATACAAAGAACAATTTCTCTACAGAATGGTAGATATAACGCGTAGTTAAAACTACCTGACATGGTCATTTTTAAGACTCCTTTGTGCTGAAGCAAAGGCTTTGAAAAGTTATTCTAGTTGGGAGTAAATAAAAAAAAAAAAGAAATGATCTCTAGCCAGTTGGTGATAATGTGGCATTCATTACAATACTGTGTGCCCACAGAGCATGCCTTCCAAGTCATATGACAGCAGAGAAAGGACTCTTTTTGCAGAGCGATGGAAGGATGGAGGAAGAGATAGTTAATAATTTTCTTTCATTTGACAGCTCACTTGGAAAATCCCAGTTCTGCTTTATAATGCCAACTCCTCAGTTATAATTTAACACCCATTCCAAGAACAGTTGACAAACGAATGTAGTGAGCGACACAATGCCATTTGCATTTGTAAGCCAGTGATTTTTTTTTATGTCTTTGATAAATAAATTTGTCAATTTATTCATAGCTGTGGTTTGGAATCAAGATGCCTCCTCTTATGCTTTGCACACACTGGTACCACTTTCTTTATGGTACCTCCATCTGTTTTTCTACCACATGGGCACAAAGATTTTCAGAAGCTACTAAATAAGAAAGGGATTTCAGTTGTCCTATGGTAGCACTCCAGCCATCTGCCATTTCACCCCATGCGTCCTTCTCATGACACCCACTTTCACCCCTGTTCCAGAGGCAAGGATCAAAGACAGCCATTCCTGGCAGGAGTCCACCAAGCGAGGAGGAAAAAACAGCAGCAAAGAGTGAAAATAAGTCAGGTTCCTTTAGTGACAATGCTCTGCCTTGAAAAAATCCCAGTGTGCTGTCAGGAAATGCAAATCAGCACTCAAAAGAAAGGGAGTGGGGTGACTTCAGGCCTACATGATAACAGTTCTGTTCTGGGAGGCCACCTGGGGATCCTAATAATGTAGAGAGGAAAAAATTTCTTTAATGACATCTCCATAGGCTCACATGCTTTCTGGCTTTATCCAATTGAGGAGCTGGCATATTCACATTAAAATGCCTCCTTTGTGAACCAGTCTTCAGAAGGAAATACTTCTGAGTGTTTGTGAGCCCTGCCACATTAAGAACTAAGGCAAGATCCCTGGACTCCCAGCCACCCATACCTCTAATTGGAGTTATACAAAAGCAGTTACAGTTAATGACAGTCATCTGATTTTTCACTTCCTTCTCTCATGAGGCACAGGGATTTAGATTCTTTTGCCTTTTCTGAATGGTTACAAGTGCTGTGGGTCTGGGTTTCCCCAGTTCTTGGAGACAGAAGTACAAAGCGTTTTCTTTGTAGCCTCATCTTTTGGGAAAACAAGATAGCTTAGGGGCCCTCTGGGACTTAGTTAAGACCAGTGCTATTACGATGGGACAGCTGGGACCCAGTCCCATAGATGGGACACTCAACCAGCTAGTGACAATCAACCAAAGGGTGCACAGGCCTGCCCACACCAAGAACTTGAACCGCTCTTCTGGAGTTGCAGCTTTAGCAGGCATGTCCTAGAAGAAGAGCGATCACACACTCGAGTTTGTACGAGGAAACTTTACAGGGATGTGGGCAGGGTTTAGGAAACTGCATCCAGGGGAGGGCAGCACCCATGATTAGCATCCTGGGCCAGAGAGGAAAGAAAGAGGTTTGCAGGTCTCCCAACAGGAGCAGGACCATGGAAAAGGCAGTCGGAGATAAGCAGATGAGCCCGAGAACACGCCTCAGCATGAGTTCCTCCTGTAACAAAGGCAGCTTTGTGCCCAGATGTGGGGCAGACAACTAAAAGTCAAGGAGGAGGATGCCCAGGCCTGCTACTCTCGGCAACTCCTGGACAGCCTAGGATGCCACAGGACATCAAAAAAAAGTTTTTATGTTCTTTGCAAGCCCACAAATAAACATGCCCATTTATTCATAGCATGGTTTGGAGTCAAGTCTGCAGATTGTGGAACTATTTTTCTACTAGAGTGTTAGGAATCAGGAGTGGCTGTGATCAGCCAGGAGGTTTGGGGACTACCATACACCCACACAGGAGAGACCAGATGTTCATGGGTCCCCAACAGAAAGCAGTCCCTTAAAGAAATTTTTTTGTATTTTTTTAAAGATTTATTTATTTTTGCATACAAGCTGGGGTGGAGGCCAGAGAGAGGTGTGGGGCGGCGAGAAGGTTCACCAGAGACAGAGTGGGGAGCAGAACAGGCAGATCAGAAATACACTGCTGAGGGGATCAGATGGCGAGGCAGGAGAGGTCTGCTGCGCCAAGTGGGAATCTCCCGACCTGGCATCAAACTCTCACCACTGCTACTGATAGCTCCACAGTGCTGCGCTTAACCCGTTGCGCCACCAGGGAAGCCCCTCTTAGAGAAACTTTTTAAATGCAAATTTTGGATGCTAAATGCTGTGTCATGTGGTCACTACCTCTTTTGTTTGACAACGTGACAGTCCCCCATATCATGAATCGGGACCATTGTCATAACCCGAGTGTCACAGTAAATTACTGAAACTGGAAGAGACGCCAGGGGTCTGAGGCCAAGAAAGAAAATGCCTGCTCCCCATTGGGAGAAATCAGCACAATCGAGACCTGAGCAGGATCAGGAGCGGCTCACACTCATGTTCAAGTGCAGGCCCCGCCATTGCAAAGCCCTAAGGGACAGATGGCTCAGGAACTGAGAAATGTCTGGATTTGGGGAAGACAGAGTCACAGTCTCCCGTTACATAATCCATCCCTGTAGGTGCTGCCAGGTGGCAGCCTTCTGCAGGGAGACAGCATGGGGTCACACGGACTCCCGATGGCGACCGCTGGTCCTTCCTGTTCAGTGAGTTTGTGCCAAAGAAAGAAGCCATAACTTTTCCGTTTTCAGAGCTTTTGGATTTCAGAATTATGCAGTAGGAACTGCATAGCCTATTCAGGAAGGATCCCAGGTGCTGAGGCCTCGAAGCTGTGAGGGGCCTACCTGTGAAGGAGACTGAGCTCCAGCTTCAGGCACCATGGCGGGTGTAGCCTTGAACAACCCACAGACCCTCTTTACATTTTAATTATTTTCCCCAGCGCCCCTGGGGTGATAAGAACTTGCCCCTCCTGCAGGATGGCTGTGAGGCTGCAGACACAGTGCTGAGCCAACCACAGCAACCAACAAGCTTTCGTACCCACTTACCTGCCCAACTGCAACACAGGATGTGGGTCCACAGGCCAGAGAGAGTGCCATCCCCAATTCTTCCCAGAAGGACTGAAAATATCCCTCAATCACATTTTGGTCATTACAACTAAATCTGTGTTTCTGCTTTCAGTGAGTCCTGGAAAGCTGTCCCTTACTTCCAGAACTGAAAGTGAAATAAAATCTTGGGATAAAGTTCCTTTGAAATTCCACAGACACAAGCACCAGGGCTCAGGGGTCCCATCACCATGAAATTTTCCTTTCTGCCACTTAGCAGGCTAGATGTCCAAACCCATGACGTCAGAAACATTTTATTCAAAAACCTGAGATTGGGTTTTTACAGTCACCTTGCTTAAATTTTATGCTTATCTTAGGAAAACTAAGGCCACAGAACCTTAGAACTGAGAGCAGAAAAGAGAAAAGCTGAGTAAATAAGGGCGCAGCACACGTGAGTGAAGAAGGAGCCAGAAATGCAGTGGGAGAACACACACACACACACACACACACACACACACACACACACACAGGCACTTGGGAAGTAAGGGCTTGTGGCTTTAGATCATGCATGTTCTCTACACTCGGATTTACATGGCGAGGCCAAGATGAGAAAAGAAAAAACTGTGTCTAGTCCTCACACTCACGTTGATGGATCTAAGCAGCACGCTATTTCCTAATACTGGACATGGGGTCTTTGACAGACGCAAAAAGTTTTCAAAAGCCAAAGTGGAACCTTTGTCTGAAGAGCTCTCTGAGTGAGTTAGGTGTCCATCAGGCCCAAGACATGCCCCCCACACACTCAGGGGCATGCCTAGAGCAAGGCTGCCACCCAGTCCAAAGTGGTCCTTCCTTCAGGCACCCTGAAGTTGGGGTACACAGTATGCACTGTCAATATGCCACTTCCAGTTATGCTATGGCAGAGCACACAGAGAGCAAGGCACAGGACAAGTAATGGTACATGCCTTGATTTGCATTGAGACAAAAGATTTTGCACAATTGCTTTAGAAAGGCATGCTACTTATTGATTTATGGGCCAGCTTACTCCACTCTTAACACTTGATATTTCAGCAGCCCCTCCAGGTGGCTTGTAGGAGGTGTGGGACAGGGATGCTGTCCTTTGCTTCACACCGAGTGGCCCTCAGCATATGACAAACCAGAATGGCAAACAATAATTAATTTCTTTATAAAGCAGCTTCCCTTAAATAGTTTCACCTCACACACAAACCCTCCTTCTCCAGGCTTCTTTCATGGTTGGCTTATAAAAGTTCTGTGTCTCCATTTCTCTCTGGACAATGATGAGATGGGGCAGCTTGACAGCTGGGGACAGCACGTGGACTGCAAGTCCTGCAAGGGCAGCCACTCCCCATACGGAGCTCACTTTTAACATTATCAGGCCAGACGCCTTCATCACTTTCCCAAACCCCATCATCGGGAAAGCAGGTGAGCCCAATGTGGTTTTTTTCAATGCAGTATATTCAGAAGTTCCATCCTGCACCGGGCCACAGATCAATTTAAACCACACACAGATACATAGTCTGTGGAGAGTATCTGTCCGCCAGCGGACTGACCTCAGGGGCCAGCTTTTAGTGGATGTGCCCACCCTGGCCTGGGGCAGCGTTTCCAAGAATCACTGAAGCCTCAACAATACCATTTGGTCCATAAAACCGGCAGAGTTCTCTTACACACTTACAGATGCTATTCACAAACATCTTCCAGCCAAAACTACCCTGTGACTAATGGAGAGCAGCCATATTAATTTTATTAAAATTAAAGCTATTGCCTTGTGTGGTCATTGTAGTTAAATCTTAAGTTCCTTTACTCATCAATGAAGAGAGACATTTTGTGCAGTGCATGTAGACTGAACTGGTTATTTAGTCATGTTCATAGTTGGTACAAGTTGTCTGCCTTATCTTAACCAGAAGAATCCACTGCAGGGAAGCAATGGCCTCAGGTTTTACTGAGATACCAACATATGGGTGCAGGTTGGGTGGTCCTGTGCACCCTTCCTGCACACACCCCATGGTCACTGTGCTCCTCTAGGATGCCCCCTAGAATGGCTGGTGTATCCCCACTCACCTGTCTGTGTACTCCATATGCTCTCCCCCCGATGGTGGATGAGCTCACAGAACACGATACCTTGTAGGTTTGTTTTGGGTCTGCAGCAATGCCAGTATCACAGAACCAGGAGCAGACTTGATTTAGCGCTACCTTGAATCTAAGGTAGAAAATTTGGCAGCTGCTCACTTAAAATACATCGTGTTCAAATAAACTATAGTACTTTCCCAATGAGCAGATGTTGAGCTTGATTACAAAGGTTCCCATGTGAATTCCCCAAAGTGAAATACCTACCATCATTCCCTCGCCCACCCTACTGTGCTGAAAAGCTGAGAATCAGGCACCCCCACCAGCAGGAGCTGCCCAACCCCAGTACCCAGGATCTGGACATGGACACCAAGGGACGTCTGTTTTGTGGGTGTCATATTAGCAGACCTAGGCCAGATCATCTGCCCTCCTCACTTTTTCTCCCAGCAATAGAACTCCTGATGGAGAACGAAGAGGCACAGGGCAAGGAAGAAGAAATCTGAAAGTCCCCACTCAAACAAGCTTCTAGGAAGGATTAGGGACCACCCAGTATGCATCATGGTGGGGATTCCATTTCTTATCACGTGGGTGACAAGTGTACACATTCCTATTTCTCAAGGTACTTCCCTCCCTCCTGCTCCTCCATTCTTCAGCCCTCTCCTTCTGAAGGCGGTGTGACTTGGTTGTGAGGAACTGGGCAGATCTGCATCAGAATCCACATCACTACTTCTACCTATGTGACCCTTGGTGAGTTCCTAACAGTTCAGCGCTTAAGTTTGTGTATTTGTAATGAGGATGCTCTAGTTACTTCAAAGGTTTAACATAAGCGAGGCAGAATAAGGTGTGCTGCACAGAATACAGCCACTCCACAGCAGGTGCTCAGTAAAAGGATCAGGGTCCTGTCTACATGGATTTCACAACACACTCAAGTTACAGACTCACATTTGGGGTGAGGACCATTTCAATTCATCCAGGTATATCTTGCAGGCATACACCTTTTGGTGCTAAATAGCAGAAAAATTGTTCTATCACCCAAATTGTCTCAACATAATCTTTCTACAAGCTGGCCTCTTGGGTCTCTTGAGTATTGAAACCCCTCACACTGGTTTTCAAGGACTGGGAAACTGGATCCCCACATTTCTTTCCTACTGGAGCTAGCATCAGCTCATCACCGCAGTCAAGCCCCATTTGGTCAACAATCAGCCAAGACGGGATCCCTGTTGTTCCTCTTCCCCACTGCTGATTGTACCTTAGGCTGGACCCCTGACAATCTTGCCAACTGAGGATGTGCAGCACTGGGGCACAGCCCAGAGCTTTCCAGAAGCAACTGTCACCTGACTGTAGGATCCCAGGAAAGTCCTCCCCCTTCTCTGAGCCTCAGTTTCCCTTCCAGTGATAATATGGTAGGGTTTTATGCTGAATTCTCAGTGACCAGTCATTTTGTGTTTCACATGATATCTTTTCTTCCCTCTGATACAACAGATAATTGAAGTTAATTACAGATGTTATCTGTTTATGAGGCTGACTGAGCTTTGAACCAAGAAGAAAGGAGCTCCTCAAAAGCAAAAAAAAAAAAAAAACTGCATTATATTCTGGGATAAAAGGAAGCATTCTGAAATCCTAAGTTTCTGTCACTCCTATCCCAAAGCAGTGCTGCCTAAGAAAAATCATCACATTGGGAATAGTTGTTTTGGGTGCCCTCTCTCACACTCAGCTGTCCAGCATCTTGAGGAGCCCCAACCTAACCTCACTACAGGCAGGCCTGTCCACTACACTACTGGAAGAGCCTTGACCCTCCCCTCGAGTGCAATCTTCCCCCTTCTCACTGGACCTGGTTTTAAGCTAATTTAGTTTCAAATCAATCTGAGGAACCAAAAAGGTGACAAGGAGGTCAGCACCAGTGAGGGTTTGCTGTCACTGCTCCCAAGGGTACAGAGTCTCAAAAGAAATGTAAACCAGTGAGAGCCTCAAAACTGGGAAATTCCAATGGTAGAATCCCAAAAAGAAAGGGTGGTGCGGACATTTCTGAGAAAAGGTGAGGGGGTAGGGTAAGGAAACTTCCCTATTTCCTTGAAATCTCACCAAATAGGTAATTGTGTGTGCTCCTCAGTCCAGCCCTGAATTCAGAACATCAGTGACGAGAGGGACAATGGTGGTGTTTCCCCAGCAAGAGCCTCAGGGCCTCACAGCAAAAAATGGGCAGGAGCAGGAGAAAGACAGGTCTCAGATTAGATGATAGCACTTCCTACAGATCCTATAGCTGCAGATTTAGCCTTATTGTCAGTGTTCTCATGTCTTCACTAAGTCCTTCATTGGCATTCTGAAGGAGTTAATGAAATCCTTCCAGGCTTTGAAAAACCAGTGGTTATTTTTCAACAATCAACAAGCTGATAAGCACAGGACTTATAAGCCCCTTTCTAAAAGGCCTACATGAAACATGGACCACAGTCCTCAGTCTACCACCCAACATGGATAATTTTCTAGTTGGTAAATATGTTCGTCATAAAAATCAATAGCCATGTTAGTCTCCAAAACCCCCTTACTTTTTTCCAGGCACCACACCCAGGCAGAAAAACCACCTCAAAGTCAAGCACACACCCACTGACTTTGGGATGAGGAAACCTACAAGCAGAAAATTATTGTTCTTTACTGCTGCAAATTTATGCTCACATAATGACTGAATTGCTATTCTGAAAACACTCCTTCCCCGCTACATTGTGGGGTGATTTTCCCCACTTTTTCACTTTGGCTTAGCCATGTAGATTGATATGGCCAATGGTGTACTGCTGGACGATAAACAGGCAAAGGCTTGGAATGGATGTTAGCTGGGCATAGGTGAGGCTGGTTTTCTTGCAGTGTAACCTTTTATCATTCTGCTAATGTTCCCTCTTATATGAGAACATGCTCAGGTGGCAGCTGATTCAAAGAAAGTGAAAGACACACAGCATGCCTGGGCTCCTGACAGTTTGAATACAAGTCAAACATATGTCAACCATCTCTCAAAGCGTGGCTATATTTCACTTTTCTCAGGCTAATAAAATTAATTGATATTACATGAATGTGTGTCACCTAATTATAAAAAGTTGATTAGCGGTGTCCTTATTGGGTAGCCAGGGAGAAAACACACTTTACATTTTTGCATAAATTATGTCTAGATAGCTGGTAGAGTTAATATAATGCTATTTTAAAGTATTCCATGTTGCATTTTGCTAAAACTTACTTAAATAATGTACATTAAAATAATCTTACTAGCCTTTATAAGAGAGCAGTATATGCTCACTGTGTGTGCAGAGGTCTGGGATGGACTGTTCTGCTGCATTAGAGGAGCACAGGCTAACTGGTGCTGCCCACAGTCACAAGGCAGGACTGCGCCAAGGTCAAGGCCATTGGCCTCACTGTCATGCTCAAACCTTTGTTCACTGGGCTTATTCTTCAGTTGTACAGAAAACACTTTAAAGCTAAGGTAGAAGAAGAAATTTCCTCTTGCTCAAAAATGTCATCTCCACTGCAAATTGACAAGCTCCAATCTAAAGTCCTTGGGCCACACCCAATGTTAAGTACCAGTCCTGCCAAGAAAGTGTCCACTGTGAATTCACTGAAACACCTTCCACAAACTAGCACAGACAAGAGTACAAGTGAGTTACCTAAACAGCTTTAAGCAGAAGAATTACCCTCATAACTCCTTTGCAAGAGGGGAGGTTCTACATTGCTTGGACACTGCTTCCCTACTCAAGGGATGTGAGACCACCAGGCTGAAGAATATAATTTTCCAAGTAATCATTTCCCAAAGGCCATGCATGCTTGCCATGCATAGTCACGCTTGGAGCAAATGATCCCATTGTCATATAATACATCTGGATTTCCTCATAAACAAGAGATGATGTCTTGAGTGAAAGATAGAACCCCAAGCCAAGCTTTTTCTTGTTTAATGCAAAGTTAAGTCTGAGTTGTGCTGCAGAGCAGCCCTGGTAATAAATGATGACAGGTGCACATTAAGTCCCAGAGAGAGACTTCCAAAGAATCAGAGCCTGTTACTTGGTATTCTGAACTGCACAGAGGTACAGGCTGCTGCCAAATGCCCTAAAGAAGTGGGCCTCTTCACAGAAGATACTAAATCTTACGAAATTACACATTGTAGTAACTGAGAGCATAAAGCTGATTTCCTTAACAGTGTTGTGAATCATATAAAGCGCCTAAATGAAAGACTAGAAAATGAATCCATTCAAAATCCAATCCAACCATTATCTGCAAATTTCAGTAATTCCAATCCTAGTCACACTGAGGTTCCTGCAGAGAGGGGATATTAGTGTGGAAAACCCACAAGGGTGCACATACCTGGCACCAACACAGCTAAAGTTCTAGAAACACATTTCTAACCGGAGAATGAAGACACCCTGAAGGTTTGATCTACTGTACCTCCTACTCAAGTCCAGTGGGTTCTTAGCAACCCAGGGGCAGCCAAATCCATGGGAAGCTGACTTCACTGATCCCCAGTACTGAAGATAGAGTTTAGCATTTAACAGATGTTCTGTGGAAATTCTTGGTTTGAGTCAATTGGTTGAACACTCCTTGGAGAGAGAAGAATGCTCAATGTCCCCCATCTAACCTCTCCCCCAAACATGGAGCAGGGCCAGATGTCTCATACTCCATCTCTACTCCCTTCACTTCATTTTTCATATGTCAATTTAGATCATTTTGCTATTATCTTTAGACTAGATATTTAACTGTTATTTCTAGAAGACACCTTAGGTCCTCAGGAACAAGGTAAGATGTAAATAAATCAAAGCTGATTTCTCTGTATGCAAAACAACAGAGGTAGCTGAGTTATATCAACAGCGCTGGAATAAGAGATGTTCTCTTCTGATGTAACAAATAATTTGCCTGGTAACAGTTTGTTCAATATCTTAGCTCAGTGCACTCCAGGCATAAAAGCATATAATTGTATAATTTAATTTTACAATATACACATGAAATACGAGCTTTCCAGTTATGCCATTTATTTTCAAGGTGGAGAAAGTCAAGCACCCAGTGACTTGACCAAGCCTCCGTATAGCAATTACTAGACCAGGGCTTCATTCTCCGTGGGTCCTAGAAGGCATTTACATTGCTCACATGGCCTAGACTCGCAAGCCATTGACACTGGGCTTCCCCAATAATAGCTGCTACATTTATTGATTCACAAACATACATTCGTCATTGATAGCTATTCATCTCCCATAGACCTAACCCCATTTTCTGTTTAGTCATCACCCTTTTCTAGAATAAATCATTTTCCAATTCCGCTAGGATACTTAGGTTTTACCATCTCTAAGAATACTCATACTTGCACATTTGACAACGTGGGAGATCTGTGTTTTCTCTGGTTTTCAGGTGAATGTCTATTCTTACGGACTCAGACACCAACCCTGGGGAACAGGGCTTCCTAACTCTCACCCTTCGGCAGTTCAGTCAGAGAATGCCCTTGCCTTAAGTAGGTCAGAATCACTTTGCCTAGGGAGAGAAAGTGCCAAAAGAATGAAGGGTTGCTGAGTTACTCTCTGACCACCTGACCATGAAACCTCCTGGAATGAGAACACTAGGCCCAGCACAAGAACCAAATAGGAGCATGTTTTGTCTTCCTACACCAGCTATAACTCACATGGGCTATAAGTCCATTCTATTACCACAGTCAAAGAATGTCAGATCACAATGAATTTTACTCTCCATAAACCTTGAGTAGATTTAAAAAGTCAACCGACCTTGAAGAGAAAAGCCTAAATCTAATTATGAGTTTCGCCAAATCCTCCAGAGCCCTCTAGCCAGTGCCTCGCTCCATAAACTTATCAGTGAGGATAAGCAAGTGGGTGGCTATGGTGGAAGGAAGGGGAGGCCAGTAAAAACTGAAATGACAGACTTTTAACACACCTCAGCTAGTAACAAGCATCCAGGTAACTATGGTCAATCCCTGAACATGGAAGTAGAAACTATCCCCACCGGCAGGAGAAGAAAAGGCAGGGCCAATATTGGGTAGGTGGGGGTTACAACTTGAGTGCTTACCAAGTGACTTACACACACATTTATTATTAAAATTTCCAGTCACCTTGATCATTTGGAACAACCTACAATCCCAGATCAAACAAATAGCAGTCTTGGCTGGGCTGTCATAGCCATAATTTGACTACTAACTCATAAAAAAATTCCAGGGTATTCAAACAGTTCTCCTTCCCAATGCTTTCATGCTGCGCGGTAGCAAAAATCACCAGCTTTTGTCAGAGGAAGAGGTAAGCAATGCAGTTTGAGCATTTTTTTAACTCTTATTCCAAAAAGACAAATGATGAATGTTTTACTCTGTTTTTGAGCTTTTCAGTTTACTGTGTACATTTATTTAGGTTCTCCATGAGAGGGGTAAGTGAGCAAAGCATCTAAAATACAGAGAAGTCTCCACTATCACATAAGTAACATGAGAGAATGGCCGGGTTGGATCTGAACTTTCCTGGGGCAGCTTGTTCTTGGCATCCTGTAGCTTTGCCATTTCAGGTTGACACACCTTGTTTTGTACATCAGTGACACTCCAAGCCACCAGGCACGTGCTGGTTCTCAGCACAGCATTTCTGGCTAGTCCAGTCTCACTGGTTGGATATTTGAAATGGAAAGAATGAAATGAAGATTGGCTTAGAGATAGACTTACACTCAGGGCAGCATCAGGCATAGAGAGGCCATTCAATAAACAATGACCAAATATAGAATAAACATAGAAAAGAAATGGCGATCCGGGGCAGGTCCAACTAAGACATGGAGAGCCCACGAGTTCTCAGACCTGTACAGGCTGAAGGTGGGCTGGGGGAGAGGTGTTAGGAGAGAGCTACCTGCACAGGCCCGTCAGCAGACAATCCTAACAAAGTCCAGGGCTTGGTTTTCCTGGCATGGCATCCCCACCTAGGAAGGGTATGAGTGGGCAAGAGCAGGCACGAAGTCAGAAAACCAGAAACGAGCCCTGAAGGAAGTTCTCAAGAGGCCTGTGTGGCCTCGTGACAGGCTAAGTGGGGTCACACTTCGTCCCTGTGTGGTCACACCACTCTTCCAAAAGTGCCCTGTGGCAATGTTCAGTTCTGATAGATGTCCTGGCACTGCCCCCCAGTGCGTGAATCACAGGCAAAAGGAAGAGCTCAACCTTCTGCCCACAACTCGTGTGACTGCACTCTCCGGAAGCTGGAGGAGCAGGCGCTGTAGGACGCTGCGTGGTGAGTGGTGAGCACCCACCCACCCTCTCCCCAATGTATGGGTTCCTGCATTCAGAAAGACCAGCCTTCCCATTCCTGGAAGGTCACTTCCATTTGCATAATGACCAGAACTCACCTACGGGGAACGCACACCCCAGGCTGTCCAGCTCACTTACACCACAGGCACTCGCGCAGCTAGCTGCATGCTTTCCCGACTGCTGATCTTAAATCCCAGCCAGAAGCACCTTGGCGACCTGTGGGGGGTGGGTGGCCAGGACCATATAAGGAGAGCCAGGCCCCCTGCAGTCTGATGAGGAACAGACACTCAGAAAATATCTGCTGGGTTCATGGCAATTCAGTTTATTCACCACCAGCCAGAGTGGATCTTTGCACTGCTTCCATTTGTAATGTTACGTACTTCCTCATATTCTCTTTAGTGCTTCAATAATTTTCTGTACAGCCAAGAAGTCCCTGTGCAACTGGCTTATTAGCTCTAGTTACATTTTGCTTTTTGGCAACGGGACATTGGGGCTTACACTGATGTGACGATAATGACAGAAATGAGTTTTCTGAATCTTGGTCCCAATTTCTAAAATACTGTACTTTGGCAAGTTGTCTTTCAAAGACAGTTGTCTTTCTCTGGTGCTTAAGATCAGAGAAAGGGGAGTGGCTTTTTAAAGGGTTAAGAGGAGGAAATAGCAGAGCTCACACACTCAACAAGAAAACCAGACGTCACAGTGAACAGCGCAATGAGGAGGCAGTGGTATTTTCTGGAGATAACACTGTTTTGTTGGAAACCTTCCATCTGTGCTCCCACAGGCAGTGGCAGGGTTACTCCAACTCTGCTGCCATCATTCTTGATTTGTGAGTCATTTTATATCACTGTCAAAAAATTATGACTGAAAAACACAGGAATCAGATTCCGCTCACAGTAGCCTTTTCTGGGACAAGAACTGAAGAAAACCCACTGCTTTTTTACCTCCACCACCATCCCTGGTGTCCCTTGTCTCTTTCCTTGCCCCCTCCCACTAACCTCCAAGTCCTCAGGAAGTTTACTGACGTCCACTGGATATTTTGGTGTTCTTATGTTGCCATATTACCTGCTCTATGAATATTCAATATTTGTACTTATCATTCTGATGTGTAATTCTCTCAAATCCCTTCCATTTTGTTGAAAATGGTTGTATTTCATCCTTTTATAGCTTTATAAATAACTCATGGTGTGGATATACCCCACCTTCCTCACCACTCATCCATTGAAAGCATACGGCGCTTTCATGTCTTAA
Source organism: Scalopus aquaticus (assembly GCA_004024925.1). Classification (NCBI taxonomy): domain Eukaryota; kingdom Metazoa; phylum Chordata; class Mammalia; order Eulipotyphla; family Talpidae; genus Scalopus; species Scalopus aquaticus. The sequence goes on from PVIJ01007767.1 coordinate 62,051, forward strand.
TTTTTGTAAATAATTGCAATTATTTTAAATAATTATTGTAAATAACACTGCTGTAAATGTTGTAGAACATGTGGGTTTTTTGTTGGTGGTTTCATATTCTGTGGATATATGCCCACGAATGGGACTGTCAAGTCACAAGGTATTTCCATTTTTAATTTGTCCATACTGCTTTTCATAATGGTTTCACCAATTCACACTCCCACCAACAGTGTAATGGAGTTCCTTTATCTCTACATCCTCTCCAGCACTTTCAGGGAATCTTTTTAATATGTGCCATTCTGACAGGTATGATGTGGAATCATGTTAGTTTTATTCTGCACCTCTTATTAGAAGTGACAAACACTTTTCATATGTTTTTTTGGGCTTCTGGACATCCTCTTTGGTGAATCACCTATTCACATCTGCTGCTCATTTGTAAACTGGGTTTTTGGGAGTTTCTGTTGTTGAATTGCATTTTTTTTTATATGTTGGACCTCAATTTCTTATCAATTACATACAGTGCAAATATGTTTTCCCTTTCACTAGGGTATCTGTTTTTTCATCTCATACTGTTTTTGTTTTGCTTTGTTTTTTTGATGTATAGAAGCTTGTTAGCTTGTGGTAATCAGGATTATTTATTTTTGTTTCTAATTCCCTTGCCACAGGGTCCCAGTCACCAAAATTACCTTTACTGTTGATCTCATGGAACGTATCGCCATTGTTTTCTTCTATGTATTTTATGTCTTATATCTAAATCTTTAATTCACTTGAAATTTATTTTTGTGTATGGTTAGTGATTAATCCAACCTTATTCTTTTACGTATGACTTTCCAATTTTCTCATTTATTAAAAAGACTGCCTTTTCCTCCATTTTATGATCACAGATGTGTCATAGGTTAGGTGCCAGCATATGTGTGTATTTACTTCTGGACTTTTGATTCTGCTCCATTGGTCCATGTATCTATTTTTGTGCCAATACCATATATATTTTTTAATATTGTTGCTTTACAATAAAGATTAAAGTCATGTATATGATACCTCCATTACTTTTTTTTTCTCTCAGGGTTACTTTTGCAATTGGAGGCCTTTTGTGACTCCACATAAATTTCAAATTTTTTGTTCAATTTCTTGAAAAAATATTCTGGGATTTTGGTGAGGATTGCATTAAATTTGTGTATCATTTTAGTCAAGAATGTCTGTTTCTTTCATCTAAAGGTTTACAACCTTTATCATTAATGGGTACTGATTCTTACCAAATGCTTCCTGTGCATCTATTGATATTATCATGATTTTTATCTTTACTTCTGTTAATACGGTATACATTGATTTATTTTTATAACAAATCATCATTGCATCTCTGGGATGATCTTGGTGTATAATCCTTGTGATGTACTATTAAAATTAATTTGCTAGTACTTCATTAAAAATGTTTGCACTGATGTTCATGAGGGATATTGGCTATAATTTCCTTTCTGTGCTGTCTTTGGTTTCAGTATTAAGGTAAAGTCGGCATCATAAACTGCATTAGGGAGCTTTCCTTATATTTTAAAAAATAATTTGAATAAGATGGGCATTAATTCTTCTTTAAAGGTTCATTAGAATTCACTTGTAAAGTCATTTAGTCCTGGGCTTTTGTTTTTCAGGTTTGTTTTTTTTAAATGCTTCAATTTCCACATTTACAATCTATTATTCAGTTCATCTGCTTTTTCTAGGTTAGTCTTAGTAGATTGTGTTGATCTAGAAATTTATCCATTTCTTCAAGGTTATCAAATTTATTGGCATACAAGAGATCTCATATGATCTTTTGTATATCTGTGTTATTTATGGTGATTTCTCTTATTTCATTCATGGTTCTGTTTTTTTTTTTCTCTCTCTCTCTCTCTTTTTTTTTTTTTGTTAACTGAGCTAGAGGTTTATCTATTTTATTTATGTTGAAGAACCAGTTTTTAGTTTCAGTCATTTCTTTGTGGAGTCTTTTTGATCTCTATTATTTCTACTCCTGTTTTTATTATAATCCTTCCTTCTATTAACTTTGGGTCTGACTTGTTCCTTTTTTGAGTTGCTCTTGATGTGATAGTTTACTTCGGATTTTTCTTGCTTTGTAATATGGTCCCGTATTGTGATTATCTTCCCCAGTTAGACTGTGTGTGCTGTATCACATGGACTCCAGTGATTTGTATGATCATTTTCATTCATCAAAAGGTATTTTTTAAATTTCTGCTTTGATTTCCTCTTTTACCCAGTTGCCATTAAGTAGCATATTGTTTTCATTCCTTTTCAGCATTTGAAGATATCCCTCAGGCCGTCATCCACAGCTACCTCAACTTCTTCTTGCTTTGGGCCTTTCTATGGTAATGCATGGCTGTTTGCTACAGCTTCCTTTCCAACAGTACACCCATGGTTTCCTCAGTTTCTTCTTAGTAACAAGAAAAGACAATCATCCCACTTCAAAGAGCCTCAAGAACCAGAATCCAAACAGCCAAATCCCTCTCTGGGTACCAGGCCTTATTGTGCCCAAACTGAGTGGCACCTCAAATGTAAACATGGAACCACCCATAATATACCACCTCCAAAAATACTCTAGATTTTTTCACAAAAATTTTGCCAGTAAGGGGGCCTGCCAAGTGGGAAGTGGAGAAACCATGTCTTCTGGAAGCAGAGGAAGAGTTAAGTCCTAGGCGTTAAGGTTAGACTTGGAGTTGACACTAGCATTGCACCCCCGCAAGCTGCCTGTGATTCTAAAGTGAAAGTGATAATGAGGGCGCTGACCTGGTGGCCTTGAAAGGGCACTGAGAGGCCATGCATGGAAAACACTTAGGACAGGACTCACTGTGGGTGGCTATGACCATTTCCCTTAGGAAGGTCAGCACGATCCTGACTTCTGACTCCCACCTGGCAGCCTGTGCATCCTAAGACTTTATAACCGAGTGTAGTGTTGGCCTCAAGACCTCACACATTCACTACATTAGGCCATAATTAATTTACTGAAAATCTAGAAGCAGAAGATGCCGCGGGGGAGGTAGCAGGTCTCAGCTATAGTTATCCCCTAGTCCAGGTAAGTGTGCATGACCAGCAAGTGATTAGAAGAAAAAATTAGTCTCAAGGTAACCCTGAGACTAATCAAGTCAAAGGCCCACCGACAGTCAGGGAACCTGCAAATGCACTGGTAGCTTTGACAAGGTCCAACAGCTCTGAGGCAGGCACACATTTTCATTCCCCTTCAGCATTTGAATATATCCCTCGGGCCATCTAGGGTGGATCTGGCTGGGTGGTCAGGAGCTCATCAGGCCCACCCCCACTTGGGGTGTGAGGGTGTGTGTGTTGCTGAACCTAGAGCTAGATAGAACCAGGTAGGTTCAGCTGGGATCACCTAGTAGCGCCTGCTGAGGACCTTCATTTCCCAGCGGTTAGGCTGGCATGATTTCTGCCCAGGAAGTTCATCCTTCCTCATGCTCAAAGCCTGCTGTCCCGGGCAAGAGCCCTTGTCCATCAGGGACCCCTGATGCTGTGGAAATGGCACAGAAATTTAGACATACCAGCAACAGTGATATAAATAATAAAAATAAAGCTTCCCTCAAGGTAGTTCAAGGAGGATCCAAAGGCTGGGACCCCAGGTTGTCCTGTTTTGAACAGTACTGACAAGTTTTCATTTCATGGGTCATGAGATGGATGGGAAAGGGGTAAAGACTGGGTCTGCTGCCTTCCAAGAGCCCAATGTTTTCTATGACAAACAGGAGGGGAGGAAGAAGCCAGGACACACGGGCCCCCTGTGCAGTCACCGTGCTCATCGCTCTCAGCCACCCTGATGGCGCATCACAGAGGACTGCAGGGCCATCTATCAGCAGACTGCTGGGGAGACACCCAGGGCTATGAGAATGTCCCTTCCCACACTGAGGGACAGGGGAGAGGAAAGCTGGGATTTCTTTATCTCAAGCCAGTCCGTCCTGACAAGAACTGCGCAAAATTTCCCTCACACTTCAAAATGAAAGCTGAATGCCAGGGGGTGCGGCACCAGCCCCCCAAGTTCCAGGCTTGCTGGTGCACCTGTCACCAAGTGGGAGCTCCATGGGAGGACGAGGTTGGGGTAGCGTGTGACGAGTAGGGTGAAGGTAGAGTCCCTTCTGCCAGAACACCTGGGAGTGGGGCTGGGTGCTCAGCCATGTCTGCAACTGGAGTCCTCACAGGGGCAGGGTCTGCTGTCTGAAGAAAGGAACTTAAGGACTGCACACAGGACAGTCAGAGTCATGCATCTGAAATCAAAGGGGCTGTGCAGGGCTGCCACCTCCCTCTACCTCAGTGTGTCTGTAATGGGGAATCACACCCCTTCCCCAAGCTACTCCAAAGCTAAGAAGTAACATGGACTGTCCAGGAGAGTGCCAAGCATGGAATGTAACTCCACTTTCATCACCTGGGCTCACCGCTTCCATTCCCAAAAGGATTCCATGGCTTCTAATTACGTGCCAAACTCAGGGGTTACAGGCTGGCTTCTGTTTCTAAGTTTGCTGGTGTTCTGCACAAGTTTCAAGATCTGGGTTTGTGACTACACCATACACTGGAACATGTTCTGGTCCCCAAATGTCAACAAAAAGGGAAGAGGCAGCTCCCCAGAGACTAGGGGAGTCTGTACAACCTAGAAGCTACAGACCCACCACATTTATAGCAGTCAGCTCGTAGGTGCAGAACAATGAGCTAACAAGTAAATTCTGCAGAGGAAGTCTTACTAAAGTGTGAGACTGGGGAGGAAAAGAAGGCTTGACAAGCCATTCCTAACAGCTTCAAGTCCTGTGGGTCAGAGGAAAGGTTTTTGCCACATACTACCAAGACACACTGACCAATTTTTATGTCTGAGTTCTGGATGGTGAGCTGAGGAAGATGTTGAATGCTTGCTTTCAACAGACCTAGCACTTGCTAGGCTTCTAGTTATGCGTGGAAGACTATGGAGTCCATCTACCATGATCTGCTAGGGAGACTAGTTTGGGGGAACAGCGAACTTATCTCTCCTGCAAAATCTGCTCTCTGCTTCAGGGGAGCTGACCCGGTTACCAGGGGAAGCTCATCAGGGAGGAGCCTTGTGGAACATCTGTCACCAATGGGTAAAAAAGATATTGTCTAGTACGTCAAAGCCTTTTGGTTAACAAGCACTCATGCTTTCTCCTAGCTCCTGGAGTCTTTTGTGCACTCTTCTCCCCAAGACACAAAAGGCTTATTTTATTTTTTTTAATGATTTATTTATTTATGCATACAAACTGGGGTACAGACCAGAGGCGTGGGGCGGCAAGAGGGTTCACCAGAGACAGAGTGGGGAGCAGAACAGGCAGAGCAATGGAAACACACTGCTGAGGGGAGCAGCGGGCGAGGCAGGAGAGGTCTGCTGCGCCATGTGGGAATCTCCCTGGCTGGGGATCGAACTGGCTTCGCCGCTGCTGCCGACAGCTCCACAGCGCAGCGCCTAACCGCTGTGCCACCAGGGAGGCCCACAAAAGGCTTATTTTAAAAACCTCCACATTCCAGCCACTTAATCACTTCCTCCAAACAAATTTCTACAGGAGTAAGGCAGGAGTCATACTCAGAGGTAAAGGGAGGCTGTAAGGAGAGAGCCAGGCAGGTCTGCCTGTCAGTGGAGAGTGGGAACCCCAAGCACTGCCTTCGCTTCCCCCAGGGCTCCATGAGAGGCCACCGGGGCAACAAGGGCAGGGTTTGAAGGGAGCGACACCCAAGTTTCCGCAGCATGCTGTGAGTTGCTCCTGGGCTCATTACAATGTCTATCTAGTGATTTTGGATAATGGTCACCAGAGACATTTAAATATCACATTAACAAAACCAACCAAGTATGTGGTCTCTCTGCAAGCTTTAAAGCCTCCAATAACCAAATGCAGACTCTCACTGCCAGCTCCTTTAAGTAAGACTTCATTAGGAGAAACAACTGGAACCTTAATGAGTAAAGTCCCAGCACGACAGTGACAGTTTCCCAGGTCCTGCAGGCAGAGAGGCTGCATATTTTCATTAGCCTTTCGGGTGTGATCGTGCTCTGGCCTCCTCCTGCCCTGGCCATGTGCCCATCCTGCTGGGGAACCCAGTTTTGTGGAACCTGTGACCTTTCCTCCTCATCTAATAAAGTAAAATGCTTGATTGAATGATTTTTTAGGATGCGACACATTCAGTGCATTAGAATAATAACTCTTGGACCAGCAGAGTGAAGAGAACATAACAAAGAAAGTACAGGCCAAGTGGTCCTCCCAGGCCTCAGTTTTCCCACTGGAGGAAGGGCTGGTACAGCAGGCCAGCAGGGTGCTCCCAGCTGCCCCACACTGTATGAATCCAAAATGAAGGCCTGGAAAATGTCTGCCATTCACACCAATTTGCAATGAGCCAAACAATATACACCCCATTCAACTAGGCTGGAGGGTAATAAATGCACAAAACAGAATGTGTTTTCATAAAAGGGTGGCTTCTCATAATCTCAGGGCAATTTCCAAGCAGGGCAGTGAGAGAAACAGTAATACTGGGGGGAGCTCAACACGTGGAGAGCAACAGGCTCTTTGCCTTCTGTATCACTGAAATCTAATAAAGAAATAAGACATGAAATCCTGAGAACCTAAGCAGTCCTGGAGTAAATAGCACAGATATTAAGAGGTCCCAGCTTTTCACTGGCAAGTGAATTTCCTAGAGCTACAGGCAGTCAACAGAGGGGACATAATCACAAGTTAGTATGGCTGCACAGACAGTTTGCAGATGGAATTATCAGAGACTGGAATTTTTTTTTTATTTCTTTATTATCCTGAGACCCTCAAGGAGCACCACCTCTTAGCTCTGCACAGAGTTCAGGTGCCCCCTCCCCACACTGAACTCTGCCCTCTGGGTGAATTGCCACTTCACTAGATCCTTCCCACCTTCTGTAGGAATGTCATCATTTGCCTGCCTCCGTAGAGGTCTCTAAAGATGCAGCTGAGCAATGCTACAGAAAACACCCAGAAAGCTGGGGAAAGTGTATGAAGACACTGGTCATTAGTAGTTCTCACTCCAGACAAGAAAACTTTGAGCCACTGCTCCTGTACAGGGTGGGCAGACAGACCTGGAACATCAGACCCACCATCACTAGCACCAAACTCACTGCAGCCCAGCTCTGCCTCGACAGCTTGGAAGGAAACATGCCTGGGCCTCTGTCACAGGACAAAAGAATCCCAGTCTCTCTCTGGGCTATCTGGACCATGTGTCTTGATGCCAGGTGGGCTACCCCAGAAGACATTTCTAGATCTACAGCTGTGCCCTTCTGTGCCTGCCACAGGGCAGGCTCTCAAGGAAGACCCAGCCTGTCTCCCTTATTCTGTTCTTACTCAGACAAAAGCGGGGTTGCCCCCATTTTCCAGGGCAACAAAGGTCTGCGTAATGTTGCACAGAATTCAGACAACAGGCATAAAGCCAAACAAAACTGGCATGCCTCTCTCAATTCCTGGAGGAATGAACAGAAAACCCATCTCCACCTCTGAGGAACACACACTCACACATTCAGTCTGCACAACCTGCATCTCTGAACAGAACAAGAAAGCAAGGGATTACTAGGCTTCCACTGTATGTGAGGAGCAAGGGCCCTAATCGTGACCTGTTTAGCCAGAGGGGGATCTAGCTCACACTGTTTATGCTATGGTGGTGGGAGAACTACAGGAACTGCACCTGAGAGGAGAAACCAAATACTGCACAAAAATGAACAACAATGTAAGAAAATAAATTAATTAAAAAACAAAAGACCCCTGAGTTTATTCATAGAAAGACCTTCTTATGGCAAAACTAGACAGGTGGGGGCTGGGAAGCCACCCTGCCCACCTGGCCTAGTGCATCACCTTCAACAGTCTCCACAGGGAAGGAGAAGCACCCCCCTCCCCCTGACCATGCACTGGGCACTTTGTTTATAAGGGCACCTAAAGCTCAAGCTCCGTCTTTAACTGGGGTTGTGAATGGCAGGGCTGGGGGACATGATTCGAGTCTCCACACATTCCGTGGATGGCGCAGGGGACCTCTTCCGCAGGCCTCCTCGAACCCTGACCACCCACCAACCCAGCACAGAAAGCCCACCTACTCACCACCATTTGGGCCTGGGCCTCTCTCATGTTCCTGAGGGCGAGGGATGGACTAGGAACGGGGCCACCTGGGGGCATACCACCTACAGCCTTTGCTAGCAGGCAGAGGGGTGAGGATGTGTCGAAGGCCTCACAGACCGCAGAGACTCCACGGGTCAGCCACGTTAAGGGAAAGAACCTCTCTCAGGTGCTTTCAGAGACGGCACTGGCAGACATGTGACTGTGGCAGTGCTGGCAGCGTGCCCACCAGGCCTAAGGAGGATGCGCCCTTGGGCACCCCACGACCTTACTCCCCTCCTCTCAGAGCTGCCCTGAGCCCAGCTACAAACTCTCTGACTAAAACAAGACAGGGGAGCCTGTTTGTCAGCCCCAGAGAAGTGGGGGGTCTGTCCTGGCCACACTCTCTCCTCAGAGCCCAAGAGAGGAGTGCCAACCTCTGTGACCGTGGGCCCTTCCGTGAGTGTGCCCACCCCAGCCCCAACCCCACCTGGCTGCGGGAGCAGCCCCCCTGCGGGACGGCCTTGTCTCTCCCTACTGATGCCACCCGTCCCACAAGCACTGTCCACCACCAAGGCCACACAGCGCTCTGACCAGGGCACATGTGCCTCTCATGCACCTCACCCACTTCTGGCTCAGGGTGGGCAGAGACTGCACCAGTCTTGAAGTTCAGGCAGCAGCAGTGGTTCTCACTGGTGAGAGGAAGGCTAAGTGACAGGGCTGCCGAACCCAGTTCCCAAAACCACTTCAAGTTTATAAACAGCAACAGGAGAGTCTCTGGAATGTGTTTACTCCCAATATGCACTAAGAATTCAGAAAATTCTGAAAAGGCCCAAAAGAACCCAAAAGAACCTATCTACTATGAAAAATATTTGAGATCAAAACCACAAGCATCTCTCTACCAAAAAGATTCAGAGCACCATTTACAAAGGGTCTCTCTGGCCAAGAGAGAAAAGAAAATAGGCGCAGAAGAAGCTCTGAGGGTGTTGAAGAACGTGCGTGCTTCACCAGATTCTGTGCCCCTGATAAAAACGTATAATAAACACAGCCCTAATGGTGCCCAGTGCCCTCTGCCCCTGCCTGGAGACTGTCCATATGCTGGGAGCCAGGCCTCCCAGAGACCGAAGGGAGCTCATCTGGACACATAGCTCCTTCAACACCACCTATTTGAAGCCTCCACATAGCAAGAGTGAAAGAAACAAAATCAAGGGGACAAAATTCCTCTCCTGTAGGCAGTGACAACAAGTATACAAATCATGACTTTTAATTTACATCAGATTTGTGTCCTATCACAACTCCTAAAATTAGTACCTCTAAAACATGGTAACTCCATGGCTTTGTAAGAAAAATTTCTCTGCAAACAAGTTCTTAGAATATTAAAGCTTAGAGTACCCAGGAGAGGCCCAGAGAGTCAGTGAGGTATGGGCCGGTGCAGGCAGGGAGCCGTCCATTCAAAGGACTCGAGTCCCCAGCACAGACCCATGGTCACTGTGCCACTCCATCACACCGCTCGGACCATCAGAACAGACAAGCACAGGAATCCCAACCTGTCCTTCCCAGCAGGTTTTTAGACCCCTCCTTCCCCTCCTCCCCACCTCGTGCCACCCCACACACAATAGCTCTGGATGATGGACACAGAGGTTATCAGGGTCAGGCTTCTGTTGGCACCCCCACTGCCAGCCATAGCATTACCTCAAAGCCTGTATAACCTGGAGTGCCCTCATGAGACCCCCAATGGCTGGAATGTTTCAGTACATGGATGACTGCCTGTGTGCACCCCAGTTTGCAAGCTGAGACTTGCAAGTCCCCTGACAGCCTTCCTAAGTGACTGAACTCTTAAGCCTTCTGCTACGCCGTGGCTATTGTGTGTGATCTGGCAGCACATACACATCAGAAACCCTGTGCAGAAGCCACACGGAAGTCAGATCCCTCCAAGCCCAAGGCAGCCTCTCCCTTCTGAAAGCAGCCCGCACTGTCCAGGCAGATGCACAGCCATCCTCTGTACTCCCAAGTAGAGAGGACACAGGGGACAGAATCAAGGAAAGCAGCGCTCTAGAGACAGTTGGTGCTGAAAGACAAAACCCTTGACCTAGAATGTTCTGGCAAATACAACACAGTCTATCTGGGCAGTTGGCCAATAAAGTGGGAGAGGCCCTCTGGTCCCCCTGAGGGCTGAGAGGCCACTGGGCCTGGGTGTGACCTGCTCTGACCTGAGGGGAATGATGACAGCAAGCCTCTGGCTGGCAGCTATACGTCCAGCCTGTGCATCTGAATCACATGCTGAACTTTCTGACAGTCACTGCTCAGCCTAGATGCCAGAGTCAGTCTCCTAGAAGTAGGAGGTGACCCAGCCACAAGGACAGGCACAAATGTCAGGATCAGATCAGAGCCGACCTCAGCCCCAGGTCTACTCCACATTCCATGTGTGACTAGGAGTGACTGCCGGCTGGCCAATCAGGTCCCTGACGAGGGCAGAGTTGGCAACACCGCACTCAAGCAGCTCACCTCCATGCAGGTGAGAAGGAAACTCTAGTCCTCCCCATCTGCATCACTGGAGTGATCTTGACAGCAGTGAGCTGATGCCCCATACTCTCTCCACACCCAAGAGATTACAGAAAGCTTAAGGCTCCCAGCTCTTAGAGACCTGCACTCAAACGCTGGCCTTAGTTTCTTGCTCTTCACTCTTTATACTAGTCAGCCAAGTTAGGACTCCCTCAATAAATATGCATTTCATTCCCTCCATATGGAAGTCTTCTCAGTAGGCACTTATTTCTTGGGGTCATTAATGTGAAATTATGAGTGTGGGCTGGTGAGTAAACACTCAACTTGGTGCTTCTAATGTTTAAACCAGATCAGAGGCAGGTTTGCTCCCCAGGCCTGAATCAGAAAGTCGTTCTTGATAAGGAACCTGCCTCCCGAGGGCAGCCAAATTTCTGAGCAGCCAAGAGACATCAGGGCCAATCCAGCCAGGGGGAGAAAATGCCTGCGCGAGTGAGTGTGCGCAAGAGCAAACGTGCACACAGTGTGGTATCTGCCAAAGGGGCAAGGACTGCTGTGATGGTGGGCACAAAGCCACGCTCACCAGCCTCCGTGGGGCCTCCAGACAGCACTGCTGTCAGGGAGCAATGAGCTGGGGTGGAGTGACTCACCTGGGAAGATGGGTTTGCAGTAGAGTCTCCACTTGAACTGGCCCTTTGTCTCAGTTGTACATAAAACATACGTTCTTAGCCTTGGCTTCTGTACTTGAATCCCTTGCTTTTTTTGGAAACTAAGACAGGGGAAGCTCTGGTTATGTAGTTCAGGAAATAGATAACATGCCAGTGGCTTTCATAAAGTACACACCAAGGCAAGGAGAAGAAGAGAGAACTTTGTGAAGCCCGCACAGACAGGGCCGGCTTGGCCAGAACAGTCAAAAAGGAATATTACACTAGCTGTGCCCCCTCCAGGGCCCCACACTCCTCAATCATGGCCTCCATCTAGCTTCCTGCTGACAACCTCCGGTCTAGACATGGGCCAGCCCTGCTCCTCCCTGCTGCGGGGCGAGGACACAGGGCAGCTGCCATTGCAGGGAGGCCACCAGGCTGCTGCTCCTCTGTCCTTTCCTTCAGCCTACATACGTCAGGAGCACAACAGTCCACCTATTACCTCAGTGTCACAGGATGGTCTGAATGACTTGAGACGGCCTCTCCTAGAAGATTATCTTCATGCCCACAAGGGCACAGAAATCCCTGCTCTAATAGGAACTTTTCTAGTATTGGGGCAAATGTAGGCCTCAGAATAGATGAGAGGGATTCTGGTGACATCAGGCCTGCTGACACCGAGCAGGGCACAGTCACTACAACATAAGGCAAGTTCTGAGAAGATTAAAATGCAGTAGAATGTGAGCCCAGGAGTGGGATGAGAGGAGGTGGTGATAGTACCGCCTAGCCACTGGCTCTCTGCAAGGCTCATCCATCTCCCTTCACGAACGTAATATGAAACATACACAGAAAAACACCATTTTCTCAGAAGGGGGCTGGCAGCTGGACTCCAGGGCAACGGGACACAAGAGACACACTGTCACCTGGCACCCAGGCACTTCAAGATACCTTGAAATAAAACCCACCCTACTTGTCTCCTCTAATGATTCATTCATCAACATCTTAGCACTTTCCCTTCACTGACTAAAACTTAACTCTGCACGGAGGAAAGAGAGATTTTATAAGTGAAATTTAGGCAATAAAGATGAAGGGGAAAGTGACCATGAAAACTATGGCATAGCCCCACAAGCAAATCCCCTAAAATCCTGAAGTCCCAAGACATGGAGAGTAAAGCAGTTCCCTGCACTGTGCTTTTTATAAACACCTGAGTGGCTGGTGGAACCTGGACCTGAAGCATTGACGAGCCTTCTCAAATTTTCCTTGTTCTAGTAAGGGAGCCTTACTGTGTTTAAATAAACCATGGGCCTGAAACATTTAAATTCCTTCCAGAGAGGTTAGTGCATTACAGTCTATATCCCTAATAAGATTAAAACCTCTCAAACTGACATGTTACAAATCCCTTCGGTACTTGCCCAGGATTAACATAAAGCACCAGGCTCTACAATTCCTGAATGACGCTGAACCAGCCCAGTGTAACAAAGGGCCCCACGGAACCAGCACTGTCACCAGTTTCTCTTTCACGCTCACTGAGGGCACCAGCCTGAGCAAGCGAGGTGCTGTGAAAAGGGCCACAGCTCTGAGAGGAGCCTCAAGCGTCACACTGAGCTCCCCTCGTGGGGCTGCAGTGGTGAATAACGCAGGTGTGGGACAATTTGTGCTCACCAGGAGAGGAGGACACAGGAGGTGAGAGAGTGTGCGCGCACTCATGACAGACACACACAGGAACGCCTCCTCAGGGCGAGGTGTGTGGAGCAAGAAAATACAAATGCTCCTCCTTCCCCTTCACTGTGTCTTGACCTGTTGCACTGACCAGAGATAATTAAAGAGGCAAAAATTAAAATCAGTTTAGTTGTCTTACTTTATGGAAAATTTCTCTTTATTAAAAGTACAAACAACAGACATCCCTGTTTCATTTTGTTATCTGCATTAAGTCAGGAAGATGAGACATCTTCTGTGCTTCTTCTGAGAGTTTCTTTACTTAAAACAACTCAGAAAGTTGTTTCCAACAGTTCTTAAAGGTTGTCCAAATTCTTAGAGCTACCTAACTAAACATGTTGATAGCTACAGAGGTTATGGCATCTCTGGTAAGGACAATATATTTTGATGCAATATTTTACCACTCTAGTGACTACAGATGCTCAGTTAATTGACTGATATAAAGGCTCACCTAATTCTAAATGTATCCACAACCTCCTAAACCTTTAAAATGCTCACTAAAATGGAAACAACTTAGAGATTAGTTGTTAATGACAAAGTTGACAAAACAAAATCCGGTCAGCCCTCCATATCCATGGTCCAGTATCTATGATTTAACCGTCTGCAGGTGGGAAATCTGTAGTATGTGCTCAGGCCTACTATGGCTGCATCTGCACTGACCATGTGCAGAACACGCCACTATTCCCCCACACAACACAGCACAACATGTACTCACACAGCATCCACATGGTGCTGAGTGCCGTAAGTCATCTGGAGGTGATTTAGAGAGCACAGGGACAAGTTTGTGGGCCACATTCAAATACTCTGCTATTTTACAAAATGGATTTGAGGTCCATGAGTTTTAGGATCTGTGGAATGAACCCCCACAGACAGGGAGGGATGGCTGTCTGGTCACTGCTCCGGAAGCTCAGCATTACAGCGACTATGCTAAACACGTGCTCACAGCTGTTCTTGCCAGTCAAGTCTCATCCATTGAGCACTGTGGTGTCTACTGGAATCCTAGTGAGTTGAACTCACCATGAGAAACAACAAAACTGGAGCCTCCCTGGTGGTGCAGCGGTTAAGTGTTACCCTGTGGAGCTGGGGGCAGCAGCAGCAGCAACGCGAGTTCAACGCCTGGCCGGGGAGATTCCCACGTGGCACAGCAGCCTTTCCCGCCACCCCCGCTGCTCCCCTCAGCAGCGTATTTCCATCGATCTGCCTGTTCTGCTGCCCACTCTGTCTCTGGTGAACCCTCTCACTGCCCCACGCCTATGGCCTGTACCCCAGCTTGCATGCATAAATAAATAAATCTTAAAAAAAGAAAAAAGAAACAACAAAACTGAATATGCCTGTGCTGGCCCACAGATGCAGGCGCACCACCATTGGGGAACACGGCACCCGCCCACCCGAAGCCACCTCAACACAGCCAAACCTTCCCAAAGGCATACACTTGATAAGGAAAAAGAAATCACACAACAAACATGAAGATGAACTCACACACACACATACACATACACACAGGTGCACACACACACAATCTAATCTGTTCACTATCTTTCCAAAGATTTTTTTCTGGATTTTGAGAACATGATAAGCACGTGGTGAGCCTGCCCAGAATGCTGACACTCATAGGGAATGTCTGAAGAGCCAGCACTCACCCTGGGAAATTGGGAAGTACAAACTCATGCTCAGAACTCGAATATCCACAGGGCTTCTAATGTCTGGAGAAGTCCAGACATTACAGACTCAAACCAACTCACACAGGGTATCTCCACCTCATGTAGAAGCTGACACATAAATAGATAAGCACGCACGATGTGGGATAACTTCTGAAACAAAGAAAGGCAAAACCCAAACAAAATAGACGAATGAATTATGTGCACAGCTGCTCACAGGGTGGAGGGAACAGCAATGAGATCCATACCTCAGTCCTTGAATATCTACCGGTATTTAAGATGCACTCTGGTGAGCCACGTGCCAAGCACAAAACATGCCAGGCACAATTCTAAGTATGTTACACTATTTATTCATTCAACCCTCCCAATATCCCAGTGGTGAAAGTACCACCTTTAATTTACAGAGGAGGAAACTGAGGCACAAAGAGGACAAGTAACTTCCCTTGGGTTGTGCAGGTGCAGGATTGGGGTGCTGGCTCCCAAATCTGTGCTCTACGCCACTATTCTGCTGTATTGAAAAACAATCAAACAAACAAAAAACAAACAAACAAACAAACAAAAAACACATCAGTTGTCCAAGAGACATGAAGGTCTGGGGTAAGCTTAAGGAAAATTGCAAAATGTTAGCTGAAGGAAAACTTCATTTTCTTTAGACTCTCCTTTGTCAGGACAGCAGTGACCCTGGCTGCCACCTGCCCAGGAGCATTGCTGTGCAAGCCAGAGAATGCACCCCTTCCTCAGACAAATCTAGGATCAATGTAATGTGAATGATGCCACCGACCCAGCCCCAGTTCCGCAGAGCACAGCCTATACAACCTTACCTGGCAGCCCTAGGAGCTGTGGGTGTGGGGGAGGGGTGGAAACAAAGGGCTACCAGTGGTCTTAGAATGAACAAAATGCAGTGTGTCACTTCCTGGCCTCTACTTTCTGAGGAACAGTTTTCTTAAATGAGGTATTAGAAATCTTTGTCACCTACCTAGCACTGTTTGCAACTAAATCAAAAAGAAATCATGACATCTACTTGGCCTGTGGTTGGACAACCATTTATTCTATGTTCTATTTTCCAGACAGTCAAATTCCTCTCTAAATGATCCAGATGGAACCAATTCTTATCAAAGCTTAAGTATATCTAGACAAGGAAGCTGTTAGTTAAGTGAAAAGAATCAGAGTATGCTAACCCTAAATCTTAGATTTTAAAATTAAAACAATGAATTTAAGCAATGCAACTAAGCTGCCTGGGTTAGAAAACAGGCAGCAAGTTTGGGGGCATCAGAGCCGGGCAAAGGAGTGTGCTCACCAGCTGCTGGGGTGTAGTGCCCGCCGACCTGAAGCCACCTCAGCACAACCAAACCTTCCTAAAGAGCTTCCAAGCAATATGTGTCAGGAAACAAATCAAAAAAGTTAAGCAAATTTAAAGAGTAGCAATGTGGCTACAGTCGTGAACCAATGATCTTGGAGTCTGAAGCTCCTGAAGAATAGGGGAACCTCATGGATCAGGGCTACCTGGCACATTCAGTGCTCCTCAGTCCTGGGCACCCTGCGACACTAGTCAGCCTGTGAGGAAAACATGCAGAAGCCTTGCAGGAAGATAATCACCTAATGGTGAAAGCCCCCAAAATGAACAGGATCATATCATTAAATTCAGCAATGTGGAGAGTGTGCGCTGAGAGTGTGCACTGAGATCCCTGTGAAAAAGTAAACTGCTTTTATTGGATACTGTGAAATTTCAAAATTAAGCCCAGTCCTCTCTAGTATAACATTAAAATATATTTATTTCTTTTTGGGGGGTGGGGGGGTAGTATTCTTGCCTATGTAAAAACACAGAAGAGGACTCAACATCTAGAACTTCATTCCATCCTTTTATATTTCAAAGTAGTCCTGAAAAAACTAAAAACAGTATTTTTCAGAGTATATCAAATTCTTTATTAATAATTGTATTAAAATCAAGTTATGCAAAATACAATGTATATTCCTAAACGAAGTTCATTTAGAAATGTTTTTAAGAGTTGTACTTATTTTAATTTATTCCAAGTAACTTAGTTGCCCAAGTAACTGCCCAACCTACTCGACCAACACTGGGTGTACTTTTTCCCCAGGCTTCAAAATTCCTGAAAATCCTAAATCTCTATTTAGGCACTTTTTCAAAAACAACTTTCTTTCACATACTTTAACAATAATGTGTTCTTTTGTCATGTATTGTATTTCACCAGTAAATTTTTTTAAAAACCCTATAAAGGGCCACAAAACAAACCTCAACAGATACACTAAGATCAAAATCGTACCAGCCTTCTTCTCCGATCACAAAGGAGTCAAACTGGAAATAAATCATGGAAAGGAAAAAAGAAACCTCCTTACCTCATGGAGACTGAAACCCACATTACTGGAAAACCAATGGATCAACGAAGAGATCAAAGAAGAAATTAAAAAATATTTGGAACTGAATGACAATGAGGACACAACTTTCCAAAACGTCTGGGACACAGTAAAAACAGTAATAAGAGGAAAATATATAGCATTATAAGCTCACATCAAGAAACAAGAAACAACCCAAAGAAACAATTTAATCTCACATCTCAAAGAACTAGAAAATGAACAACAAAAAACCCCAAAAGAAAGGAAATAATAAAAATCAAAGCAGAACTAAATGAAATGGAAACAAAAAAAAAAAAAAAACAATCCAGAAGATTAACAAAACCAAATGCTGGTTCTTTGAAAAAAATAAACAAAATAGACAAACCACTAGCCAGGAAAACCGAGAGGAAACACAAATAAATAGGATCATAAATGAAAAAGGAGAAATCACAACGGACACAGCAAAAATAAAAAAATAATCAGAGAATACTATAAACAACTACACAGAAACAAATATAACAACCCAGAAGATAGGGACAAATTCCTAAAACTATACAATCACCCAAAGCTAGACAAAGAAGATATAGAACACCTAAACAGACCAATCACAACTAGTGAAATTGAAACAGTAATTAAAAACCTCCCCAAAAACAAAAGCCCAGGACCAGATGGTTTCACAAATGAATTCTACCAAACATTCAAAAATGAAATAGTCCCTATGTTACACAAACTCTTTCAAAAAATCGAGAAGGAAGGAGTACTACCAAACACATTCTATGAAGCAAATATTACTCTAATACCAAAACCAGACAAAGACAATACAAAAA
>PVIJ01007768.1:0-79834 GCA_004024925.1 Scalopus aquaticus
AAGATGCAGTATTTATGGATTTTGTAGTTTTCTTTAGTTTCATGACAAACCTGTATTTTTTTTTAAAGATTTATTTATTTATGCATACAAGCTGGGGGTACAGGCCAGAGGTGTGGGGCGGCGAGAGGGTTCACCAGAGACAGAGCGGGTAGCAGAACAGGCAGATCAGAACTACACTGCTGAGGGGAGCAGCGGGCGAGGCAGGAGAGGTCTGCCGCGCCATGTGGGATTCTCCCCGGCCGGGCGTCGAACTCGCGTCACCGCTGCTGACAGCTCCACAGCGCAGCGCTTAACCGCTGCGCCACCGGGGAGGCCCGACAGGGTACTTCTTAACTGATGGACTGAAAGGTATTCAACCATTCATTCAACAGATATTTGCAAGATACTACAGGACTTGTCAAATGTAAAATCATGGATGACCCAGTGTGCTGATTTTTTTTTTTTTTTTTTTTTTTTTTTTTTTTTTTTTTGGTTATTTAGGAATAGGTTGTCAGGAATAGGTTCTTCTCAGGCTGGTCAAGCAATCAAATTTAATTATGTATGTACAGGTATGTGGAGTCAAAAGACAATGAGACAAAATAGAGATATGTAATCTGAACTAAGGAATGGGATAGAGGCCTAGGGCTTCAGGGAGAAGACAAAGAGGGGATTGTTCATGTGATGAAGACAAGATAATCTGTAATTACATTTTTCTAATTTAGGTATGCTTCTCCAATGGGTTATTTCTGGTAATAACTCTAATTCTAGGTAAGCCCTCCCCCCTATCCAATCTGCATTCTGTTAGCTAGTTAAGAGACAGGTAAAAGTTTCTCAGGAGTCTGCAGGGCCTCAACTGACACATCAACTTGAAATAATCTGCATGTCAAAGAGGCATGTTTTAAGGGAGCCCCACTCTGAACATCTTGAGGATGCTAATCCTTCAGGCTTTACCCAGTATATCAATCAAGTTATCAACAGTCAATTCATTTGATACCCTTAAGAGTGACTTATTTTTTACAGAGCAAGTTTTACAGAGTAAGATCAACTCCAAAGGATAGTAAGAGAGAACTTTAATTTCCTCAATTATTTAGATTTAAAGCAGTAGGCAGAGACTGGAGGTGATAACCACTTTTCTTACTGCTGCACACAGGAAGCAAAGACATATTTGAATATGAGTCACCCTCCTCAGCAAGTTTCAGTTAAAGGATTAATTACATGTGTTATCCTAGAATAGAACAAAGAGAATTAACCCAGCAGATTTATCCATCTGCGACTAATGTGCTAATATGGACATGCACATATTTTGTAAGAAAACAGCCCAGAAGTCCTCAATCAAATTTATATGGAGATAACATGGATATGAAAATGTTTACTTCAAATTTTGGTCAGGGGGGAAGTACAGTGGCTTAGAGGAATGAGATAAATAAAAATTAATGCCAAGTTCACTGCTATTTCTCATTTTAGAGTAATTAAGAAATTTCAGTTTTCTTTTCTAGTATTCTGATTTATCTTCGGGGGGGAAAAAAAGAACCTTTAAATCGCATTCCATGTTATATAGAGATCTACTGTCTAATAATCTCATTGTCATTCCTTAGCAGACACAGTAGAGGCTTCTTTTAGTAGTTGTATTGCAGAGGTTTAAAAAAATTTTCTTGACCTTTTCACTCAGTTCAGGGAAGAATAAGAAATAAAAATGGTTAAGATGTTCTTTTGAAAGCTAAAGAAAGAGAGATATTCTTTCTATCTTTACTCACTGGCCCAGTAAAATCGTTCTCAAGAAAGTTAATACCTTCAAAAGAGACTTTGGTGTTCCCTCTACCCTAATCAGCATTGGGGAATAGAGATCTCTGACATTCAGTTATGGCAGTCAATATTTCCTAGAGAAGAGTCTTCATATTTCAGCAACTAGAAAATTTTTTCTCTAATTATCAGATTTCCATCTTCCCTACTTGTTTATGAGAGTTCATGAAAATTTTCTAAATCTAACTTAAGTGATAAAACCTTGGATTTTTATTTTTCTTTGTTAATTATAGAAATTATCTTTTGTAATCTTTTTTGCTTCCTTTCTTCCATGCCTGATGTTTGATATGAAGAACAGGCATAATTTGTTGAATAGATTGATGAATTTCATTTTATCAGGGTCATCTACCCTCTCCAAGACAAAGGAACTAAAAATTCGACCAATAAAATTTACTTCATATAAGTTGTGATAAAATGCATGCTGTATAAATTTGAAATTATTAATTAAACTATAGCTTTAAAAAATAACCATGAATATAAACAATGATGTAATTGCATAAGTCTCATATCTAGCACAGAATAATAGTCTTTAAAGACATAGGGTTGAATTGAAATTCTGATTTCCCCACTAATTAACTAGGTGATTTGTGTAAATCACTTAAATCTTATGTACTTTGCTTTAATACTTTATGGTAATTGTCTTACAGAGTTGTAGGGAGCTTAAATAAGATTATTCATATAAAGGACTTTCAGAAGAGAGGCCCATAATTAGCTGTTATCTATGTTACATCTTATTCCACTATGGTGAGGTCCTTCATTCCCAGATATCTTCCAGTTGCATATGGGGAAATCGGAATTTGTAGTGAGTAATAAGTGAGTAGAACCATCCCCAATTAATTGGTCACCCTGGACCTAAATGCTCCTTTCCCTCCCTTCTGCATTTCCCATGTAGTTGGAAATGGCATCCAGAATAGATAAAGAGAAGGAAAAAAGTACAAATCAAAGAGGAGAGGAATGAATACTGACAGTTTGAACCATATGGAGGGGGCAGGTTTTGTATGTTCTATAGGAAAGTGGCAATGCCTGCCGATTTAACCGTTTTCTTGTCTCCCCACTCCGATTATAAGTGTCTTAGTTCCAACTCTGGTGCTAATTGTTTTGAGCAAAAAGCTTCAGCTCTCTGAGCCTCTTGTTTTCTTGTGTGAAAAAAAAAAAATACAGAGTTTACATGAAATGATCTCAGGTTCATTTCAATTCTGAAGTTACATGATTTTATAAATCTTCCCTCTTAAACTCTCCTTAGAATGTATTTTGATATGATTTTTAGTATCAAATTTTTAAGTAAAGTTCTAGTTTTTACTAATAATTGTACCTTATATAGTGAATATTTTGTCTTAATACATAGGAAGTAAATGTCACTAACTTCCTTATTCTTTGGTAAATAACTATTTAAATGGATGAAAATACATTTTGACTGTTATGATTATTTTAATCATATTTTCATTGCTGATTTCATTAGATCTGAAAAATATTGCTTGCAGAGCATTTTATATAAAATGGTATTGCTGTTGATTAGGGAAAAAAGGTAGACCTGTGTTGAAGAGGCTAACATTTGGCAAGTCATTAGCTGTGCTGTGAGTATTTTGCTTTCTCATTATTGAAATTATCTGTGGCAGGAATGAAGTTATATTCTTGGAAATATGCAAAGTGCTTTGGAATAGGTTTAGTAATACATATCTGAAGAATTCCAGCACTGATTATACTAATCTCTGTCAATTTCAGGTATATTGTTTCCTTTGAAAGAGAGCATCTCTGCAGAAAATGAAGGCTGTCTTGATAATGACATATGCATACAGCTTATTGTGTTTTCAGTTCAGTTTACAAGGAAGTCTCAGCATTTCCAGGCATCTCATTATTTTCTTAGTTTCAAAAAGATTCCAAATGGCGTTAAGAAACATTTTGAAACATATTCCCTGATGCAAACTTTAGAGAAAAATATAATGCCCCAAGCAGATACTGCTTGCTACTCTTTGCCAGTCATTCAGATACCCTACAAATCTACAGCAGGAGGCAGAAGCCTAGAGGACACATTTTCCATACATATTCAGGGTAAAAGTTGTTCTATTCTGGTGGGTATATTTGTGCAGCTGCTTTGGAAAACATCCCCTGATGGGACTCTGGTGAGCAGTTCTTGTTTTTCAGGAGTTCTTTCTTATCCTTGTGTTGATAGCTTAACCTCTTACATCAGTTAGGCATTCTGATCTCTAATCTCTCCTAGGCTGGTCTATTTGTTCATTGATTGCCCACCCTTTAAGCACAATTTCTTCAGGTGGTTTGGGGAATAAAGAGAGCAAGCCACAAATACAAATGTTCAACTTCAAAGAAAATCATCAGGAGTGTTTCTTATGAGGAAAAAGTGTTTCCAAATGACTTTGCTGACTTCTCCTTGGGGAAGCCTGATTTGGGCATCCATTACTTTTCCAAATGAAACTGGGACTTGAAATTCTAGGGAAGAGTTTTCCAAACTCATTTAACCTTAAAATTGTGTATAATATAGCCCTGCATTCTGAGCTCTTAAGGTAAAGCACTCATTGATTAAAATGACATTCACACAGCCTCACAAATTAATTGCTAGAAGAGATTATGAAAAGGAGAAAATAATCAAAATGTGAATGTAGGACCTAAACAAAATTAATAATACTGACATACTTGAAAAGTTAAATCGTTTTTACCAATAATATTTTTTAAGATTGAAAAAAACAAGTCTTTCATTTTATAGCTTTGTTATAAAACATGAATTTAAAACAATGATTTAAAGCAGAAGAGTGTTCTACACTCTTTTTAGTAAGTCACACTGTGGTCGGGACTGAGCCAAGGAACATGGCATGACTTCTTCCTTAGTCTTGAACCTAACAGTTTAGTTTAAATTTAACACACTGTACCACTTTCTACAGAGCCATCATGAAGTGCTGATTAATTCTTAGGGAATATTTTGTTCCTTGAGAGAATGCTATTGCCTGAAGAACACTTGAAGACATTTTAAACTGCTAATGCAGAGGAGAGCAACTATTCCAGGAAGGTCATTGGTAATCCAGTGACTGACTGCCCTTAAACTGGTATGGCCCAGTGTCCTCCCAACCTGAGAATGAAGAAAATGTCCCCATTTTTTTACTCCCCAGTAGGGGAAATGGTTTGGTTCCTTTTTTTTTTCTTTCTTTCTTTCTTTTTTTTTTTTTTTTTGAGTGCTACCCGCTATTAACATGTGGTGTTGCCACATGTTAATAAGGGGCTATGGAAACAATCTTATGGTTCAAAGTCTGGCTTTTGAGCAGCAAGAGACAGGACTTCATCAGGTCCCTAACAGCACATTGATAAATATAATAGAAATTGCTGTTTGATTCTTACCTCGAGTGTTGCATCCACCTTACACAATACTCTGCTTTCACTATAGAGTTATAATGCTATATACAGTTATGGAACTGTATATAGATTTTACATATCGCATATATAATAGAGAGTCTATAGAGAATATATAAACATATTTATATGGAGAGTGTATATATATACTCTATATACTATAAAAAGAATATGTGTACTATATATAGAAAGTTAAGATATTTTAAGATATACAAGGAAGGAAGAAAAATATGGGATTTGAAAGATTTCTGAAGAGTCTTAAATCAGATTGCTCCTAAAAAAATTTTCACTAATAATTCAACTTTCAATTTTTTATAAACTGTATTTTTATTTATTTCACTTCAAAATTGCAAATACACATGGAAACAGAAATAATTATAAATTCTCATGCACTTATACCCCAAATTTGACAATGATCAACTTTCTGATCTTTTTAGATTGTCAATTATTTATTTTTATAAGCAGGTAACTAGATATACATATTAACACCATCAAGAAACACATGGTATTTGGTTGCCAAAAGATTCATCAATAATTTCTACAATGTCACTCTTCTCTTACATACCTATCAAAATTTCACCTAAGGATTTTAGACTCTATTAATGCCATTGCTGAGATACATTATTTCAATAGATTTTGAAAATGATTTGCTAGTTTTATCATTCCACTTGCATTTTTTAGTCTTGATTCTTATATACAATGGTATATAAACAACTTGAAGACTGAAAATCTACCGAAGGTAGGATACATCGTCAATTCTAAAATAATAAATTGGCACTCTCATAAACTATTAAGGAGACCAATACCTTATGCTCTGTTGTTTTATTAACCTATTTTAACAACTTTTAACATATTTTATGATTTCAATCAATTCCATTATTCTTTATGATGCTTGAGCTATCCTGTCAATGCTAGTGGCTCCTGGCTTCTCTTTCTTTGATGGATTTCTTGCTTTTAAGTATACCAGGTTATTTAAAGTACATCTTGTACATTTCCTGCTCCAGACTTAGAATCAGTCATTTGTCCAAAGGAGTCCAATTTCCTTTTACTGGAAAGTTGCATTTAAAGATGAGAGAAACAGTATTAAGGATGTTTTTTGCTTCTAGGACTTTTCAGGGCACACAGAAAGTATTCAACTGTTAGAAAAACAATAAATCATGAATTCTTGCTGACATTTGAAACTGACATTACAATGTTTGACTTTATGTGTAAACATTTACTTGAATTTTAAACTATCTTTTAAGAAATTTTGGATTCTAAATGACATTAAAATGACTTATTTGCTTTATTTTATAATATGTATGTAATAAAGTAGTTTGCTTATTACATTATATAGTACCTCTGAGAGTGTAGGAGGAAAGTTGACATCCCTCTGGGTTTTCATAAGCTGACTGAGCAAAGAATTAAAATCAAATGTACTAATAGGAGAAAAAGAGCAAATTTAATTATATATACAAGGAGAATTTAATGATTGTAAATTCCAAAGTAAATGAGACAGAGATTAGACTTTTTTTTGTTTTTTTTTTTTTTTGTTTGTTTGTTTGTTTTTTAATTTCTGAGCTAGTGAGTGGGTTTGGAGTCAGGGGTGAGGGGAGGGAATAAGGGCAGGGTGTTCATATACCAAGGAGAGTGGGACTCATGTGACAAATTCAGATGCTCTAGATATTGCCCTTTCACAAGATATGTTTATTGTGATAAAAAGGATATTTTTGGATATGACCCTAACTCTGAGTATTTTTATTCTTTAAGGCAATGCTAATAGTTTCTCTTGAAGCCCAAGGGTCTCAAGTGACCTTAGCTCCACATGCTAAACTGACACAAACTGGAAAAAAATCTGCTCTGGACTTAGGTCTTATTTAAAAATATAATTATCCACATTGCCATTAAAAATCAAACTGCCCCCTGAAAGTAGGCATTAGAATTTGTACTTACACATTTTTGAGTCAAAGTATTATGTTTTAAAAAGTTATTTGAAGCAACTCTTCTATATCTGGTTGTTCTACCAACTTTATATGCTAATAAGTTTATTTTTACTTTGTTTGCACTTTTAGTTATTTGTTTCTGTGTAATTTTTTCTAATTCATGAAAAATACTGACTTGATTCCAAAGTCAAAGACTATGAATTAAATTTCTTTTGTTTCCAACCATTGGAAGACAGGAATCCATGCTTTTTGAGATTTATTTAAAAGCAGAATTCAATTTTAATCCAGCTATGCGGGGGATCTCCTATAACACCATACTTTATCTTGCACAGTGAAAATGAGATTTTCCTACATGAGCCAAGTAAAATACTGATTCAGCATGTCAAATCTAAGTCTATGTGCACCAATTTCATTGAAAAATACCATAATTATATAAGATAATTGAGCTATGGAAACTAAAACTAATGAGTTTCCTTGTAGTTTTTGACAATCTTAGTCACACTGTGTTAACTGGTCTAAGAAGTTCATAATACCTGAAATAGAGGTTTCTTAAGATGTTATAAAAAAAAAAAGTATCAAATCTGGGTAGGCTGACATTTGCTTAGTGTCTATTATAGGTGTTATCTATCCTGCTTCTGGAGAATTATGTCTTCCCTTCATGTTCACTGAGCCTTTAAAACCTTGACTCATCTTTTTGCTTATCTCCCAAACCTCTACTTTTCTCAATACTCCATTTTTTTTCACTGTAATTTTGGACTTTTCATCAGCTACAAAAATTTCTATTTAGGTTCTTTTTATATCATCACTAACATGCATTTAATGCTCCAATGACTCCCCATTTCCTATAGAAATAAAAGAGGCAAAGCAAAATGTCAATCAAAACCAAACCAAAAATAAACCCTGGGAATCTGACCATAAAAAGAAGTCTATCAGGGGGAAGGCACCAAAGAAGGGGGAAAAGGAGCTCAATGGACTGTAGTGATGGACTGTGAGTCCCTTGGGGAGGATGAGATGTGCTAACATACACCTAAAGAGGTGTGGTCCTATATTTCTGAATCATATACAGTGCTGTAAAACAATGTGCTTTAATAAAAAAGCCAAAAAAAAAATGCCAAACATTATCAGGCATCAAAGTTGCCCTTGACTTGATCCTCGTGTATGGTTTAATTCCCGTGTACCCTGACACGATCCCTGTGCTCCTATCATAGCAAACCTCATGCAGATCCTTAATTGCACCATCATGATTGACATCTTCATGCATTGCTTGTCTTGCTTCCTCTGCTCAGTTCTCCCTTCCTCTCACTGAGACACCCTGGGTTCACTATGGTATATGTTCACTCCTGCTGCAACGTGTTAATAAACTTGATTTTGTTCGACAATAGGTGTGTTTCTGGTAGTCTTTGGGTACCATGTTTTCTCAGTGTAGAGCAATGCTTCATGGCACAGACACAAAGAAAATTAGAATAGTGTTTGTAAGACACACTGGGCTAATTAGGAGGCTGCTTAGACACTTTGGCAGTAGAAGGCATTATGTGTCTATTTTTATAATTGTAATTTTTTTATTGAGGTAATGTTGATTTACAAACAGTATATAATTTTGAGATATAGTTTCACACCTTTCCAGATGCTTGTTACCACACCATATCCACCACCGAAGCACCCGTAATCCTTCGCCACAACCCATTGGGCCTCCTCCACCCTTTGCTTCCTGCTCCGCAAGTTCCCCTCTGGTAGCCTCAATTCTACAGTCAGATTCTTCTAGGGTTTGTTTTGGTTTAGTTTTGTCTGTTCTTTTGTTTTTGTTTACTTATGTCCCTATGTGAATGTAACCATCCTTTATTTGTCTTTCTCTTTCTGATTTATTTTGCTTAGCAAAATTCCCCCCATGCCTATTCATGTCATTACAAATGGAAAGATTTTACCTTTTTTATAAAAAAGTAATCTATTGTTTATATACCAAGTCTTCTTAAATGGACACTTAGTTTGTTTCCATAATTTGGCTATTTTGTAAATAGTGATACAACGAATTAGTGCTTTAAACAGTTTAAAAGCACTATATACCCCTTAGAATTAGTGCTTTTAAATTCTTCAGGTATCACCTCTCTTCTAAAGATCAAGGGGTATTAATATCTGCATACCTTTGACTCAACATCTAACTTAAAGGGTTTAGTAGATTTACGGTATATAATGACGAGATGGGAAAAGATTACTATTGACAGCAATGTAGCATATTAAGTCACGCCAAGCAAATCAAAGTCTTAACCAGAATCCATTTTCTGGTGAGGAACAGATAATATTCATGCCAAATGTCTGACCCTTTAGGAAAGGAATTCTATCCTTTTCTATTGACAAATCCATTGTTCGATGATGAGTGCATTTTTTTTTTCATCCACAAACTGAATGAGGACTGAGACAGCTCTCTTCATCCTACCACACATTCAGAGAGATTTTTCCACTGCCATATTAGTGTGCATTTGTGAAAGTGAGGGAGCACCAAGGTATTGCCTGCTAACAACAGACTCTGAAAGAGGCAAGAAAAGATTCTCCCATAGAAACTTCATTGGAGCCCCTTGATTTTGGATTTCTAGCTTCCAGAACTGTGAGAAAATAAATTTCTTTTTTTTAACCATCCAGATTCTCACACTTATTTGGAACAGTTCTAGGAAGCTAAGACACAGAGTAAAGCATCCTGAAGACAGTTGCAGAGAGAATGGCAGCCTTGGAAAATAACCTTTGAATCAGTTACAAACAGGAAATGTTCAAGCACTACTGTTCCCATTCCTTCTGCTCTGCTCGAAATGGTCCTTGAAGCCTTATCTTCTAAAGTTGAGAGGTTAGTTGAAGACTGAATTCAGGTTACCTAATTTCAGCTTCCAAGACATTCTCATGAATTGGAGGAGAGCTTAAGATGTTTTTAGCCTGATTCCAAGGGTCTTAGTGGCTTGTCATTTTAGTAAAACAAGGTATTTTTATAACATATGTACAGACAGGTTAATTGATGACCGATTTTTGAAAGGTTTTCCTTTGATAAAAATTAAGATTTTTTTTAATGATTTATAATTTAAAAAATTGATTTTAGCTCTACATGTTATAACTATTAGGAATCCTGATTTTAAATTTTTACCAGGAAAATGAATCTTGGAAACGCATTTGTATCTGAAGGATTACCTTTGAGTTTTAATTCTTGCTACTACAGAATTTCTTTTGTCTCATATTTGTGTATCAACTCAATACTACACATTTCCCAAAGACAATATACACATTTCCCAAAGACAATATACAAACTGATATTACTTTACTACAAAGGTGCATGTATTCTATGATATTAAATAAAATTAGAAGCTTAGTATATTTTACATGGCACATGAAGATAGGCAAAGGTGGTATCTTTTCATAATATCATTATTTAACCATCTAAAACTACAACCTCCTAAATAGTTGGGGCTGGGTTTATTCAAATGATTTACAGATACCTAGTTTTAGTTCTCAAAAGAAAGGTGATAATTTTGATTCTTGTGGGAATGTAAACTGGCATAGTCACTACGGAGTTCAGCATGGGGGGGTAATAAAAATTAAAAATAAAAGAATTCTGGATAATTATCCTAAGAAAGTGAAATCACAAGCAAACACAAAAAAACATGTGTACCCCATGTTAGTTGACACATTATATAAAATGGCCAAGTTATGGAAACAACCTAAATGCCCATAGACAGATGAATGGATAAAGATTTCTCTCTCTCTCACAGACACACACACGCACACACACACACACACACACACACACACACACACACACACACACACACTGTAATACTATTCCACCATTAAAAATATAAAAAAGCTATTACTGTGACAACATGGATGGACCGTGAGGGCATTATGCTAGGTCAAATAAATCAGACAAAAAGAAAGAAAATGTATCATTTCACTTACATGTGGAATCTAAAAAAGTTACTTCAAAGGAAAAAACCATAAGTTCCTAGATACAGAGAACAGATTCATAATTATTGATAGATGCAGAAGTGGGGTCTGGACATTATGAGGGTGAAATAGGTGAAGCAGGTCAAAAAGTACAAATTGACAGCTATAAAATAAATAAGTCACAGCATGTGATATCTAGCACAACTATCGTTAATAAATTTGCATTGGATATTTGAAAGTTACTAAGAGTTATTCTTAAATGTTGTGCTCACAAGAAAAGTACATTTGTATTGTGTGTGGTAACGGACGTTAACTAGGCTTATTGTGATGATCGTTTTGCATTGTAAACAAATACTGAATTGTTATGTTGCATATTTGAAAGTAATGTAAATTTGGATGTCAATTAACAATCAATAGAAATAATGTTCATTCTGATGAAAATATTCACTTAATTTTAATTAAATGAAAAATATGTAATTAATTTCTTTTCAAATGTAAATTCTATCATCACGTCTTTCCAGTGATATGTTGTCAGTCTTATCACAACTTATTTCTATTTATGCCCTGCTTTAATTTTTTTTCACGTGATGTTATAGGTGGCAGGAATTTAATGGATTTATCAGCCAAAGTAATTTTTAATGGGGGAGGGTATGGGCCAGGATAAAAATAGGTGTAATTATAGTGAATAATCATTGTACCTTAGATGCTGTTTAATAAACACTTTTTTTTTAACACTTCAATCTAGTTCATGTTAACATAATCAAGTCTCTAAAATAATTTTCTTCATTGAAAATGTAAAAAAGTAACATCAATTGAGAATAATTGCATTTCTTGTTCTTTTTTAAATATTAAAGAATAAAATTCAATCATTTAGCTAAAATTCTAGTTATAGTAGTGTTTAGGCATTTCATTTGGGTATATATTAAGGTCTGTTTACATGCTCTTTGTTGTATTGGAAATGTGAATGAAATGAGTAGAAGAAACTGATGTCTGTTGTGCATACTTAACTTATGTCTAATAGATTATAATTTTACACTAATTTTATGGTGTGTATTTTATCATTACATTTTACAAATAACAATAAAAGGCTCAGCTAGGTTATGTAATGGATTTGTAGGTACAATCTTTTTTTTTCCTTTTATTAATTATCTCTTTTTTATTATTGTGTATTCCGGTAAGTTACCACCACCAATTCACCCATGAACCATCACCATAGTCCCTTGTGCTCTTTCCTCCCCCGTTTTGAGTCCTTATCCTCCCCCTCCTTCTCTGAATGTCTCTCTCTTATTAGGTTCCCCTATATTCCTGCTATAAGTGAAACCATTCGATATTTTTCTCTTTCCTTCTGGCTTATTTCACTGAGCATGAGCCCTTCTAGTTCCATCCATGTTGCTGAGAATTGCATGTGTTATCTTTGCCAGTACAATCTTAACTGCATGTGCCCAAAGCCCAGCATGAACCAAGTTAAGCAAGAGAGAAGCTTATTGATGCATTAGCAACAGAAGTTGAGTGTGGAACTGGAATCGATGATGGTTGGGTCTAGAATATAAACTCTTTAGACTCTCCTTTTTCATTATTTTTCATTTTCTCATTGTGACTTCTTCAAATCATTTTTGCATAAGACTAGAAGACAGACTCTTTAATTGATACTTAGGGGAAATGGGATGTCCCAGAATTTCCAAATGGAACCTTTATAAAAAAAGAAATTTAATTGAGATTCTATCACAGTCCACCTGGAATAGTTAATAAAGTCAGGGACAAAGGGCTCCATGATTGGTTTATTGTGGATCATTTGAATATTCCTGTGGTCTGAATTTGGGATATTTTATTAGAAGGAGTTAGGGATGGTGCTGTAGTTGACCCATGAAACCAATAGCTTTATAGTACATTTCCAGTGCTAGAACTGTTAATTGACTCATGATCTGCCAACTTCAATGCAGTCCTTTCAATATTTAATGCCACTATAAAAACATATATACTATAATTATGGAGATTTTAGGTTAAAACGAGCCCAAGTCTACTTCGAAGGAACACCAGGGACATTCTTTTTTCAGGTTTGACCTAAGAAATTTATTTTGGAGCAAAAAGAATAGCAGTTATAATAGACATGAAGACATAAGATGAGTCAAAATCAAAATATGTGAGCCTTTCAATCTGTCTACCCAGACCATCTCCATCTTAATATCCAAGCAACAATCTAGTCACAGAATACCATTCAAAAGATAGATTTATCTAATTGCATATTGGCCCAAGAGCTTTAATTTGAAAGTGATTTTTAACCATATGCTCTACCCATGAAATATTAGCATATAAGCATAAGGATTAATGTTAAAATACCCTGCTTGTTTTCAATGCACTCAGGTTAGCTGATAACAATCTTTGGTAACCCACGTATGTTATTTTGAGGATATATATTTTTCACTGATGTTTAAACAATTTTAAATTCTTAAAAACTCTCTCACTTAAAAAAATCTTTCACTTTTTTCCTCAACTTCTTTTCCTATTTTCCCTGCCTCAGCTCTTGGGAAGTCTCATACAGCTAACATGAATTTACCCTTCCGCATTTTGCCAAGAGACATACAATGGTGGTCAGTCTTTTTTATCTGTGCATGTTAGATGAAAGAGGGAATAGAGCTGACACCACTTCATATCTGAGAAACATGAAAGGGAGAAGCCATCTCTCTACTCATCTCCAGAGACATGTGCACATAAATGGTGACCCTAATAAATGGCACAGCAAGTATAATTTATTTTTTTTTAAATTTATACTATGTATTTGCTCTCTCTCTCTCTCTCTCTCTCTCTCTCTATATATATATATATATATATATATATATATATATATCCTTAGGAATTTATAAATTGAATTAATGTAGTTTTCAGAAATAAATCTCAGTTAAATTACAATAAATTTGTTCAAAGTTAGTCAGTGATAACAAATGTTATTTTATGATTCAAGGGTTGGTCACATTTCCAGCTGCCTTGTCATCCTAACATTCCATTATTCTATCACAAAATACCATGCTTTTATTAGAAGGAAACTATCCATTTGAGTCATATCAAATTTTACTACTCTAATGTTTATATAATTATGATTCTGAAGTTCCAAAAGCATTCACTCCTTAAAAATCAATAGTTTTGCAATGAAGAAAAACAGGGTAATCCTTTTAGTAGGAGGGCACTTGAAAAGTAAAGAGGAGATTAAAATATATCAATGCAAAATGGACAAACAAAATTTTAAGTCCTTCTCTCTCTTCCCTTGGTCATCCCTGACATGGGAAGAAAAGATGGAAATTCATTTAACACTCAACAAATATTTATTGGTTGCATAGAATGTATGAGGGAATATTCTATACACATGTACTATCACAAAACAATGATAATCCCTGCTCTTTGGTATACTATGTTCAAGTTGTGGGTGCTTCGTAGATGTGGAGGGTAGAGAAAAAGAGGCAATCAGTAAGTGAGCATAAAAACAGAAAATAAACTGGATGAAACATCAGCAGGTAAAATGCTGTGCAATAATAAAATAGAGTATGAGTTGGTAGATCTAGAAGAGAGAGGGAAGAGAGGATACTGTGTAAAATGGGTGAATGGGAGATCCATTGAAAATATAAGATGTTACCAAAGTGAGGGAGTTAGCATGTGAATATTTAGGAACAAGTACTCCAAACAAAGACCCTAAACTGAGCATAGCTGGCTTGTTCAACGAAACAAGCAGAATGAAGTGTATAAAGCAAATAAGGAGTAGCATTGGAGGGTAGGAGGTTGGGAGAGTTAAGAGGGGTCATATCACCCATGGCCTTTTACGCCCTTGAAGGACATAACCCTTCACTCTATGCTGAAGTGTTTGAGCAGAAAAAACACACTTGGGTTACATTTTATAGCATGAGTCTAGTTCTCTGATGGGAATAGATTATGCAGGAGGTAATTGTGCAACCAGTTAGAAGACTATTGTAATAGTCTATTCCATTAGACTATAGACTATAGACTATTAGACTATATTGTTGTAATAGTCTATTCCATTAGACTATACAGATGGTGGCTCACACCAGGGTGGCAGCATTGGAGGTGTTAAGAAGTGTCTAGTTCAGGAAATAATGTTGAGAGTTATCAATATGATTTTTTTTTTAATGGAAAAGAGATGTCCAGATACCAAGATTTTTGGACCTAGCAATTGACAGAATGAACTTGCCATCAACTGCCATGGAAAAATCTCTTTGGATTAAACAGATTTCTGAAGTAAGATAAGGAGTTGATGGAAGTTCTAGATTGGAAATGTCTTTATCAGTCATCTAAGTGGACATGTCAAATGAGCAGCTGGGTCTTAGAAAGTTCTGATCTGAGGAGAGACATGTGGTAGTAAGTGGTGAATAGGAGGCACCAAATTAGAAGGTTCTGGATGAAATCACTAGGTGAGTGAGCATGAATAGAGATGACCAAGGATTGGGAATAGAACACTCCAATATTAAGAGATGGCAGAAAGGAGGAAAGTCTTGAAAGGTAACTGAGAACTATCCACCAGCATAGTAGGAGAAAACCAAGAAAGGAAGAAAGTAATTCTACCAGAAGAGAGGGTAATCTTCTAAGCATAAGTGTCTGATTTTGCTAATGGAAACCAGAGCTTTCAAAAGCTAAGCATGTAAGAAAAATGGCTTTACCGCTCACTTTGACCAAAATAATTAAAAAAAGAACTTCGAAATGCTTTTACAAATGTAACTGGACTCCATGTCAGTCTCTAAAAACAAAGAGGTTGTGCACAGAGATCAAGCTGTGTGTGAAGGAGCAGAAAACTTTGGTGCCATCATTCGTTGTGAAGGTTATTTTTAGTTCCAACCAAAATTGTTCAGTGTTGATCTCTTAAACTTTGCCTTCTATAAGTTATCACATGACAGATGGAAGGTGCTTGCTGTACCAAGATTAAGTGTCTCATTAGTAAATGAAGTTGGAGCAGTTTTCTTTCACTTTTGATCAATTTTGTTTGTTTGTTTTCAATCTACAAACCTAGTGGGTGAAGATATTTGTCAGCAGAAATTCAGTCAACTCTTAATCTGCCAACCTTCCCTGATAGTACAAAGGGTAACTAATACAGTGTGTCACATGGAAAATATAATTATTATGTCAGAAAAGAGATGACACTGAATAGATTCTCAGCTGAGGATGCAGGAAAGTGTAGTATTGGGCATGAGGGTTCAGCACCTCCAGGTGCTGAAAAGAAAAACAGTGTGATAGTTCTACTGAAGCCTGATGTGGTAGAGCTGTTTTGTTAAGTTAAACTGAAAGCTTTTGAAATGCAAGTCTGTCCTCCTGAACAAGAGTAACAGAAAAGAATGTAGCAGACAGGAAGTAGGAGTGACAAGGAGTCCCACCTGGTTACAGAAAGTCAGGATGGGACTTTTGTGTCCTAGACATAAAATATAGACAATAACCTTTATTCTCACTGACACTTATAGAAAGCAATTTAGAAAAACAATGAGGTATTTCTGAAGTTTGCATATCAATGATTTTCTAGATCATGCAAATATACTATATTTTTTTAAGGTGTGTATTCTTCAGAATAAAAATAGATATGAGAATTTTTCCTCACCCTTTCTAGAAACCTCCTTTCTTTCCTCCTTCCTTCTTTCATTTAACTCAGAAAATGTCATGATCTTCTCTTTCTCCTTGGCTTTTGTTTGTGGCTAGGACTGCAGGTCTAATAATGAGGCATCAAGGACCATGGGGTATGTTGCCTCCCCCATCCTCACCTCCTTTCCTGATGAGCTCTCTTCCAGGATTCCAGAACCGGAATCAAGAACTTGGGTATGATTCATAGTATTTGAGACATAATTTCCATCATATAATAGGAAACATTTTACCTTTTCTACTTCATTTTTATAAAACAATAATATCAACCTCAAATTGTCTTAGAATGAAAATAATAAAATGATAAATTCTTTAAAATCATGCACATTTTAATGTTTCTATATATTTTTGGTATCAAAATTGCACTGGGATCACAATATTATCTTGCTGCCAAGAGATACCCATAGGCACTTAATCATTTATTTAAATAATCTACAAAATGGAACATAAGCATAAAACACTGAAACTGTATATCTATTGGAAATGCCAACAAATTTTTAAAAAATACAACATATACCAAAGGATAACTAAATTGGTATATTTTAATTCTACAAAAAGGTATAAATATTTAAATTTATAGTAAAAGAACAATTATAACATTTAGTAATGCTTACAACATTTAAAATGTGTAATTCTTTATGCACAATCAATTTTTATAAATGTTAAATAAATGTGTGCCAAGCATCTACCTAAAACATTTCTTAAATTATTTCTCTTTAGCTGTGGCTATGTTGACCAAAAAAGCAAAAGCGCCAAAAAAAAAAAAAAAAAAGAAAATCATATAATCATGTCCTGTCCTTTTTTTTCATTTGTGCTATTTTTAGCAGAAAATACAACTGAAACCAAGCAGCAGTTTATGCTATTTTTACACCATATTAAATGCATGATGAAAATCTCATTTCTTAAACCTTTATAGATACAGCTTTAATCATCTAATTTCCCATTTTCATTCTAATGTATTAAAACAGAATATTCAGTGATTTTTTTCTCCCTAGATAAAAAAAATAAAATAATTTTAATAATGATGATATAAGTATTATAGAACTGGTCTTTCTCTTTAAAGATAGTAAACAAAAGAGGGGCCTCTCATCACTAGTATCTCAGAGGTTTTTTTAAACAAATACAATAAAAACTGCCTTTAGAATTTATTGACCAATAAAACAAAAGCTGGACACAAGTTTACACAACTATTAAATCACATTGCTGGTGTTCATTCAACACCTTAAATTTGTACAATAGCTTGTATTTAATAGCAGTTTGAACATGGTGTAGTCACACCAGATGTGCTCCTGTGTTGAGCAGAAAAGTGGCTGATTTGATCAATTCCTTCCTTTGACATATTGGATGGGTAATGACTGAATCCTGAAACAAAACCTGCCTTAAGAAATAATTGAGTTTTCGCTGTTCAACTGAATTGTAAACTTATTCAAGATTTACAGATACCAGTTACTAAGAAAGACAGCCCGTAATGACATATCTATTAAAATCTTGAATATTTTAGATGCTTCATATTGTTACACTAGAATACTTTCTAATTAAAGAATGTATACACTTTTTACCTCCTCTGAGACCAAATTTACCATTTATAAATGAGATATAAGTGATATTTGTGATCAGATAAGATCGCTTCTGAAGCGGTAAAAATCATGTAGGGGGACGTCAGTATTCTAGGTTTACTGAACTGGTACTATGCTCTTAACTCCTCCCTGCCAACAAAATGCAAAATCTCTCTTCTTGTTGTATGGTTGTACTTATTTTTTTCTCTACTTTTTGTATCTTTTCATTTTATCAGTATGTTTATAAGCCCCGTGGCAAAATTGAATTTATGGGATTATAACAATACACAGAGATCCATTGAGAAAAACTAGAAATCTGATTATCCTGAAGTCTTTGGAGCTGAAAAACATAGAACCTATTCAATGTTCACAACAGACTGGCCTCTCAAACTGTAGATCAACCGTACTTTCAATGTGAACATAATGTGAAAAACGGAAGTGACAGCACGCTTTGTTAATTACTGTTGCAGAAGCTTTGGTTCCCTGAAACCAACTTTGCCTGATTATGCTAAAGTCATCTGGAATCATGCTATTTCCTGTCAATTATTTTTTCTGCAGACCTTTATTTATTGCCTTTGGTGTGATTATATGGAACTAATCATATTTAAGCATGAAAAGTTGTGAGGAGTCATACACCTATAAAAAGTCAGTGTACTTATTACAAAATGTTTAATGAAGATTTTTTTCTCATTATCATGCCCTTATTATGATATATTTGAATGCTTTTTAATTGAACAGAGTATTAGGTTATATTAACAATGATGAGTCCTGGTAACAGTGTTTATAGCTACATGATCCTTGGACAAGCCACATTACATCTGGGTCTCAATTTTATTATCTATTAAAAACAGTAAGAATAGTTCATCTGTAA
Organism: Scalopus aquaticus; assembly: GCA_004024925.1. Lineage (NCBI taxonomy): Eukaryota > Metazoa > Chordata > Mammalia > Eulipotyphla > Talpidae > Scalopus > Scalopus aquaticus. The sequence goes on from PVIJ01007768.1 coordinate 19,032, forward strand.
AGTCCTTCAAAGTCTCCATAATTGTGTTTTGTTCATTGACTGGCACATTGAAAATAAATTTAGTAATACCTCCTACGAAGCCACAAAATACATGATTCCAGAGAGATGATACGTCTCTTCTCTAAAAGCAAAAATCGTACATTTTCAAGTGGCCATTGAACACAACCAAAAAGTAAAAATAAAAATCATTTTTATCTTATTGAAGCAACTTACATAATATAGCAGCATGTTTATAAAATGTCACATTTCATTTCCATACGGCAGGATATTTTTTCATAGAGAATGAAATATGGTCAATAATTTAATGTGAGGAATATTAGGAGGAAAATGCCATTTGGAGAAAAAGTTATGCAATTCCTGTCTAAATATAGTACTAGACTTTATTTTGTAATTTAAAATACTATGCAAAAAAAAGATATGTACAGTAGCACTTAGCAACTTTAACACACATTTTCCAGTTTATTACTTCAAGAAATGTTTTAAGAATACTTATATGCCAAGAACTGTACCAGATGCTGGGGATAACACAGTGAACAGAACTGATAAAATCCTGGACTTTGATGAGGATGTCCAGGTGAGTCTGTGATGGAGATGTTGGTAGATGGGAAGGTGGAGGTTTAGACAGAATATAAAGGCATGGATTTATAGTTTGTCAGGATATATAGGCCATACGGAGGGCATGAAAGGTAAGGGTTTGCTTTTCTGGTGATTAACTTTTGGATAGAGGCTAAATGAATGATTGAGGGAGCTCTGTGGGGCAGAGGAAACAAATCGCTGAGACAAAAAGTTGCTTGGTAGCCAGAGAGAAAAAAGTGTGGGGCAGGATGAAGAGCTGTAGTCAGAAATGTGTGCACATGCACATACGCGCACACAAGTAGAGGAAGGCATTTGACGACCAGTGTAAGAAGTTTGATTGGAGAGAAAAGCACATCATCGAAGTTTGTGATCAGGCATGTGATACAGATTTATGTTTAAGGAATCACTGGTTGTTGTATTGTGGAGAAGCTGCTGGGGAAGGATTAGGAAATTAGGGAACAAAATAGTAAGCATTTTGTAATTAAAAAGGTAGTGGCAACACAGTGGAAGTGGAGGTAAGTTGTTGATTTCTGGTTGCATTTCAAATATGGAAGGGAAATTGCTGATGTATTAGAGGACAATTGAGAGATGAAGACAGGGTCAAAGTAAGTTTAAGTTTCTGCTATCAGCATCTGGAAGGTTGGAGTTGGCATTAAATACAACAGGGAAAACTCTAAAAAGGGAAGTTTGAAATCAATTCAAATATATGTTAGTCTAGCTCCATAGATAAGGAATATAAAATGAATGGATTGTGGATGTAATCGTGATTTTTATTTTTTTGTACTGAGTACAATAAGTATTTTTGATTAAAAAAAGGAATGTTAGTGATTGTTTTCTGAGTTTCGGTGTTTTACAATGTTTTATGTCATTTTTCATTTGTAAGACATTCTAACAGCATGTGTTCAAAGCATCTGAGAATTCTTTGGAAATTATTCTGTGGCACAGAACTCAAATAGTGTTCATTTTCCCTATAATTTTGTTAGAATCCATATGAACTTTCAGGTATTTAGAATGCTGCTGAAATGTGTAAAATTCAACTTGATGGAATAGCTGTATTTTGAAAAATTGTCATTTACCATTTTCTAGATAACATGCACTTTGATGAATCCATAATAAGAAGAATAATCTATATAAAAGAGTCCTTAAGTATTTATGTTTTTTAAGTTTAAGGAGGAAGAATGCTCTGCAGGGATATTTTACCATGTTTTAAATGGGACAATAGGAAAAGAGGGGAGAAAAGGGAATGGAAATGGAAAATATGGTTGTTAGGTCAGGCCTCTGTTGACTGTCGAGGCCTCAATTAAATTAGGCAGTGGTTCCTTGGCTCCTGTGAGGCACAATTTTCTTTAAAGCTTGCTATAAGCTATGGTTTACTCCACAGATAAAAATGCCCTGACATTCAAACTTTCACTGATAATTTTAAGTGATTCAGTGATTCCTGGAGACCTCCAGGTAAGGGGTGTCTACACCTTAGAGAGTAAACCTTAAATGTTCCAGGTTGTTGAAATATTCCTTACAGTTGTGCCAGTGTAAAGTTCAAAGAGGAAGGAATGATAGCTGGGAATATTATACAAGATTTTATGGACCTTCAGAAAATGCTCTCCTTTTCATTCTAAAGAAGTTTGTGTGTGAGAGAGAGCAAGCATGAGTGTGGGTGGTGGTGGGGGAGAAATGTGTATTAAATTCATATCTTTAAATGAAATTAAAATTTTAAATGCTGTAGCATAGCAATGAAATTCTGACAGTTAATGCAGTATTTTCAAAAGATAAACTTAAAAAATGATATAGACACCTAACTAAAATATTTGAATACAAAATATAAGAATTGACCTCTCACCCATAGTTCTCCAGAGCATAAATGATGTTAGTTTCTAGAATGAAGATAAAGGGACTGCACAGTTTATGTGAGACAAAGACAGTGGTCAGGGATGAGTTGTGCACATCAACTCTAAGACCAAGATTGCTATGCTCAACCTGTGTTGAGTAATGGAAACCCAAGCAGACTATCTTTTAGAAATGATTTAATTTTAGCAGTTTAGCTTCATCTTGTTCTCTTCAATGTCTACCTTGTTTCCTCTTATTTCATGTAATTTAAACTGGATTTTCAAATTCTCCTTTTTTTTACTTGAATGTGATGCTTTTATAAGGACTAGATGAGAAGTCAATATTAAATTTAATTTCTTTCCTGGTACAAAACTTGGAACTTATTTGTAAGATGAATTAACTGTTCAGAAATAATTTGTGTGGCCTTATTGTTGACATAGAAATTCAACATGTTTCCACAAAGGTCCAGTAGAAACAAAGTGGGTTTATAAAACGATACTATTTCATAATAATGATATTTTATAAGGCATTTACATTGTCCCTCTTCTTTTCTCAATGATAAGAAAAACTTTAAAATAACCCCTCAACTAATCCTGTGAGATGAAGGAAATATATATATATATATATTTTAAAGCAAACACCCAATTAGTTTTTCAAATTGTTCTGATGTTTAATAACAGTTTGCTGTTATTTATATTTTTATGTGCTTCTTTGATCAGATACAAATTTTAGTAGGGAAATAAGCAAACATTCCTAAAAATGAATTATAAACAACTGTGTTTTAGAATACTAAAATGATTTTAAAACTTCAATTCAACAAAGTTAATGTTTTTCCCCTAATTGAAATAATGGAAAAAAAATAGTGTAGACACTTTCATGATTTGGGGGAAATGGTCTTCATGCCCCCAAGGTCATGTTCCTTAGCAGCCATTGTTGGGATCTGCTTCCACTACAGTCCTGCATGGTAGGCACCATTTTGTCTTCTTCAGAAGGTTCATCGAGACACTGGTTACTGTTAACATGCCTCAAGGTGAGTCTCTGTAAAAGAGAGCCAATAATCAGTGTGACTGATTTTACCTTTATTTACACTAGTACAGCATATTAAATGTACTCTTAAAAAAACATTTAATATTTAGTTTTAGTGTAAACACTGTGACATATTTATAAAAGGAACTATGCACAGGTGACTGAATTGTACAATACTCACTGTTAGGCTTTCATCATTGTCTAATATACCTTTATTTGCAGATGGCTAAAAAAAATTGGCTGAAATTTATCATGCATTGCCAAGAATTTAGGTTGCTTTGGAAAAAACCCATTTGTAAGCTCGGAGTTCAGTTGAGGGCTGCAAATATTAACAAGTTTTCACAAAAGTTTAGTTTTCTTAGGCATGTGTTATTCAGTAACCATTTGGTAAACATATAAAGAGATGTCACAGCTGTGACCCAAATGAACAAAGCTGGTCCCATTTTAAAATACTAAACAAGCCATAGTATCTGTGACTATGACACATCATTATAAAAGAGTGATTCTCATAGCAACAAAGACCTGTCCTACTTGATAGTATAATTAGCACATTTGGAGCTGCATTTTTAAGGGTCTTAAAAATCAAAATAGATAAATATAATGAATAAAAATATGAATATTCAAAATAGTAAATTATTTTCTTCATAATAGTGTTCATTATATGTCCTCTCAATGTACATATGCTGAAAATTCTAGTGTTTGCATCATATTAACCAGTCATTACAATTCTTCTCTTCTAAGTTCACACTTACATTTGGAATCATATTTTTATGACTTTTCAGATACATGTTTTAAGCACACATGCTTTATAATTATTAATTTATACACTTAAATGAAAAAGCTGTATGAAGTTATTCTTATATGAAAAAGCACTTACATGAAAAACTTCCCAACCAGAAGAGAAGTGTTTAAGTGAATGGGAAGTGATTTGCTGGTATGTCTTGGAAGAAAACACAACATATCTTTTGATGCAAAACACAAAAGTTAAAGGTAGACAAATCTTTTGTATGACTCTTGATATTACATTGAAAGTCAGATAAAAAAATATATAAGGAGCATGTAATAAAAATGATATAGAAATACCACCTAGATGATAGTAATTTGTTTGGATTAGGTTTGCAGACACTCTGGACAACAGTGGCGTGAGAAAAGATGGAATGGAAAATAGGTTTATGCTGGAAGATACTTAATAGAGAACAAGCAGGAAATTAAAAGAGCAAGGCATTAGATGGGAAAGAGATTTCAAGATTGAGATCTTTGTTGTCGATCTTTCAATACATGGAATCAAGTTATTTGTACTAAAAAATGAGAAAAGAAAGAAATGGTCAAAGATAGGCAAGAAGATAGGTTGATTTAGGCTAAGGATGCCAGAAATTATGCTGTTGGCTTATGAACCATTTAAAAAGAAGATACAAAATAAAATCATTTTGTTCTTAAGTTCAGCTTAAATCAACAAAATATTCTTTTCTTTTACATATCTGACATCCTTTACATATATGTCCTCTTTCAAAAAAAAAACTTATTTACTTACCCTTGTATGTTTCTATTAGATTTTTTTCTAAGTGTATATGACTTTAAGCATCAGATTGGATGATTTATCAGCTATATAAATGACAGATTTTGAAATTATATTAGCATTGCTCTTTCTAAAAAAGTCTGGGTCTCCCTGGTGGCACAGCGGTTAAGTGCTGTGCTGTCGGCAGCAGTGACGCGAGTTCGAGGCCCAGCTGGGGAGATTCCCACATGGTGCGGCAGACCTCTCCTGCCTCACCTGCTGCTCCCCTTAGCAGTGTGTTTCCGTTGATCTGCCTGTTCTGCTCCCGACTCTGTCTCTGGTGAATCCTCTCGCCACCCCATGCCTCTGGCCTGTACGCCAGCTTGTATGCATAAATAAATAAATCTTAAAAAAAAAAGTCTAAGTAGTTCCTTTGAAGGAATCCACTAATAGTGAAAAGACACTGCTATAAAGATCAACTAGCCAAGAATCAACCAAAACCTCTGTCTTTTAATGTTATGCATTATAAACATCATTTAAAGCTATAAAAAGCTATTTTGGGGTCAGATATTGTGAATTCCTGCTTCCTCATTTACTAGGTGGGAAATCTTGGACAAGCTACCAAATAATTCTGGAGGAATCAGATTCCCTGTCAGATTTTATTGCTTACTGAGAAGTTATCCACAAATCATACAAGTGAGATATAAAAGGTACAATTTTTAAAAAGCTTTTATTATTTTATCATTTAATCAACCACAAAGAAATGCTTAGAAATAATTTACATCAAAAAGTGACATCTCAGTTGATCTTCAATAATGCATTTACTTGAAGAATCAGATTAAAATAATAAATCCTAGAAACATTTGCTGTAGCTACACACAACCAAGGCATCTGAATAAAAATTATCAAAATTAAATAAATTCACTTTTCTAAAACAATCCATAGCTTGACAATGTTATTCCTTTTTTTTCCTTTTTACAAGGTCTAATACAAAATCTATTGTCATACAGAAATGTTTATAGCTAACTTAAAAACAGATTAATATGTCATAGTATATTCTATCAATTATACTCCTACAAAAGAAAAAACTGAAAATGCCTATTAATTAATGGTAGACTAATCAATACTTAATATATACAGCCTCCAAATTAATGAGCAGCTAAGTAAAAGAAAATTAAATCCATGGAGAAATAGCACATAAAGAACTTTTTTAACTACATTTTCAGGAAGTAACTGATTTCAATAACAAAACAGCAAATTTTCTAAAATACATTTCATAAAGTCTGCAACACAAACCTCTAAAGATTATTAGAGAATATAATCAATGGCATTCCCAAATATATTTCTAAAAACTTCCATTCTTGTATAGTTTCTCAGTAGCCATTTTTGCATGGGACTATCATTACATATTTCCACAGTGGGGTGTTGGGAGCCATCAGCTACTTTGCTTACTGAGACAGGACTGGGTGATTATGTGAAGAAGAGTGTGGGTCTGTTTGACAAAGAAAATAATGAATAATGACAAAAGGAAGCATAAAGGCAGTAATCAATCAATCATTCTCAGCAACGTATAATTTCTACTGGTTAAGAATGGAAGGCACAAGTCACACTAATTACATCCATGGAACTGTGAGGCACATCCTTTTAGATGGTTTTAATATCAACTGTATTTAGTGGGAGCAAATGAAGATAAGACTGAGAACATGGAGAAGGACCTGATATTAAACAATGAAACATTTGGGGCAAATGTTTATTTTGAAGATAAAATAAGTCATAGTCTCAGTTTTTATCCAATTAACAACATGTTTTAGTACTAAATGAGTTATTTTATTAGCGGATATTTAAAACTTTGATTAGTGCAAAGAGTTTTCAGTTATGGTTTTTGACTTCTTCATTCATTTATTTGTGCTAAGTTTGAGTGGATGCTAAATTTGAGAGAAGTTACCTTTAAGATTTTGCTTTATTTGTAAAGTATGGCACGGAAGTTGTTTCCACTATGTTTCAATCAGATAACCTGGTGATTCCACATATCTGATACACTGACATAACCATCTGAATGTCAATTAGAATTTAAAGGAAGGGAGGAAAAAGAATAAGAGCAACTCATTTGGACTCTTCTAACTAAATCTCCAAGCATGATTTGCAATTAGTTAATTTGTCTGTTTCTGGCTCACTATTTTCTCCAAGGACTTTAAGCTCCAGGAAGGTCACAGACAATGGCCATCTACAGCATCAAACCTAGTGCCTACCCACAGTAGGCACCTGTAAGTTTGTTGATGGAAATGTCTACTGAAAGGCCAATGCAGAAAATTAATTCTCATAAATTCTATCTCTTGAGCACCTTAATGGACACAAATCATTGATTTACCCTTTCAAGTACTTAATGTCTACACTAAAATGGTAGATAAATCTTTATAAAGATAGGAAGGTTACATCATAAATTGTATTTTTAAAATACTGCTTATTATATAGTTTGAGTTATTAAAGAGATTATTTTTAATATATTTTTTGTTTTCAGCCACAATGGAATGTCCTATTTATACTATTTAAAATGTCTATACTGTATTATCCTCTGTTCTCAGTGACTTTCCCTTTGAAATGAACTTCCCTGGATAAATGTCATGTTAAGATCAAAGACCCCAGTGTTATTGTGAGTTTCACGGACATTAAAAAGAAAAATGAATTGTAAGATTTTCCTTGGTGTAAAACAAATAAATTTTGATATTCGAGAAATGCAATCCAGATACACAAATACAATATAAAAATTTCCAAAAAAATATATTTGTCTTACTTCCCACAAAATGCTTATCACATGAATGATCATGAAAAAAGAATTCAAAGAACTTTCTAAAAATCCATAAAATAGAAAAATATTAGAAATTTCAAACAGTCCCATTGAGATTTTTTTAATTCTCAGAAACATTTTCATAATTACTGCCTTTAAACATGTTTGTATGTGTAAGGAAGTTTCCATACAAATATTACAAAACTAATTGGAATAAGGCTAGGGAAACAATTTTGGCGACAAAGTAAGAATGGTAATATTAAATCATACCTTTGTTCCTTTATATTAAAAAGAACTAAGCAAAAAAATGATATTTTCATGAACAAATAAAAGTGACTGCATGGTAAAAACCAAATTGATTTTTCTTATAAATAATGATTAAGTAAGAATAACCATGGATTATTACAGATATTTAATTTAATAGCAAAGGAAGTAGGAATTCTCCCATTGATCAAGTGTAGAATCACAATTATTTAAACATTAGTGTAATACAGTTGTTATCCAAAAGTATGATTGCCTTCCAAGAACTGTGCTTTCAGTAGAACAGAATATCAGTATTCTAAAAATCAACTGTGTTTAACAAGCAAGAACTAAAAATGTGACGCTAAACTATTGAAATGCTATTCACTAATTGTTCTACTTAAGGAATCACAGTTATGGGGCAATGGAAATATGGAAAGCTAATACTTATCTAATATACATAGCCTTCAAATTGTAAATCAAGCCACTATTTTTATTAGGAATGCTACACAGGGAAATTCCAACTTGCCAATCACAGATCACTTACCTTGAAATTATATTCCCATTTACCTGCTTTCTGATAAAGGTAAATGAAAGAGGGATTACATTTAAACATAAACCTCCATGATTTCTGTGTTAATCCAACATATTTTACCTACTGAAAAAAATTACTTATCTAGTTAGTCTGAGGAATATTTGATATAGATGAATATCAAATTCAGAACAATCATTTCTCAGTCAACTTGCTCAGTCACATGAAAAGCAAGACTTATTTTTAGCATCATATTTTGCTCCCAGTTTTTTCTTTGTTGCATAGTGTTTGTTAAGCATAAGTGTTCTGCTCTAAAATTAGATTCTCACACTGTATGTAGCTGCCTGAATGTTCAAAAAGAAATGCAATTATGTGCACTTACTGCAGGAAAATGTAAATTTCAAATGGATTGGAACACAACTGTTATGTCCAAATAGAATATAAGAAAATAGGAATGATGGATGGCAGACACTTATAAAAATAATTTTTAAAATGCATCAGAGACATGAAACTTAGGGTTTTTCCCTTTTTGTTTTAACTATGTTGCAATGGACTTTCATAGCCCCAAAGTGTTCAGGTTATTTATTCAAGAGATTGATTCTAGACCAGGTTTGGATCATGCAGTTTTACTAATGATATTCTCAGGTTTGTACAAAATCAAATGCATTTAGCCAGGAATAAAGTGATATCAATTAAGGTCATGATTGTGTTATGTATTTAATACCAACTTAGTTTCATTCAAGTAAAAGAAGACACAATTAGATATTAATTAATTACATTGTAGATAAGTATGTTAAAATTTGTTAGTAACTAGACAATACTGACAAAAGTTGTACTGTGACTATTTTCCTAAATCAACAATATTTATTGCAGTACATCCTTTCAATTGCTTTTTTAAAAGATTTACTTATTTATGCATACAAGAGCTGGGGTGTAGGCCAGAAGTGTAGGGGATAGTGAGAGGATTCATCAGAGAGAGTGGGGAGCAGAACAGGCAGAAATACACTGCTGAGGGGAGCAGTGGGCAAGGCAGGAGAGGTCTGCTGCGCCATGTGGAAAGCTTCCTGGCCGGGAGTCGAACATGTGCTGCAGTGGCTGCACATAGCTTCATAGGCCGAGACTTAATTTGTTGCGCCACCAGGGACGCTCCAACCTTTCAATTATTAAGGGAGAAGTTCTATACTATTAAAATTTGGTACCTCAAATGATTGATAGTATTGAATCATATTTTTCATTTGCAATATTGTACATCATTTAACTTATCAGATCATCATCATTGCAAGTGTCTAATTGTTTTTATTTCTTCAATGACCACAAGAGACAATTTAGTAGTGGAAAGATCAATGAATTTAGTTCTGGAAACCTGGGAAGTGCAAACCTAGAAAAGGTATTTAGACTCTAAGCTTCAGTTTACTAATGTGAAGAATTCAATATTAAGAATAATATTATCTTATAGAACTATGGTTAGAATTGTAAGAAAAACCAGGTAACAGTATAGGTTTTCAATAGGTACTTCATTTTTTCCTCTTCCCCCCACTCACCTAAGAAGTAAACAAACCAAAGCAGCTTGTAAAAACCCACACTGTGAGGCTTTAAATAGTGTTCAATTTTTCTCTGGCTGTGCCAACAATCCTGCTCCTATTTAGGATTTACTCTTCTAAGTCTGAAAGGATATGGGAGATGAATGATGGAATATTTCAGCTGTTCACACTGCGAGATTCACAATAGTACTGATAACTAGTTTTCTTTGATTACTTTATTAGGACCTAAATCCAGCCTTGGTCACTGGCAGTGTAATCTTTGTGCTCAACTTCCTTCTAATAAAGGCTGAAAGGAGAGAACTTGAAGGTTCTTTTTCAGTTCTGTAGTTCTGTGAACTTCAAGTTTTATTCTACTTTGAATCTGCACCACCTCAGAAGTTTCTCAGAAAAGAACAATTTTGCCCTTGATAAAGAACTGGAAAGTAAAGAACTGGAATAAAGAGGTAGTAAGCAGCACCTACCTCCTTTCCATTGGTTGGGCTATGAGAAGAGAGTCACTTGGCAATTACTTCTGCCCATTCCTCACTTCTCACCCCAGGTACCCTTTCTCTTCCACATATCCTGCAGACATTGCCACTTTCCAAAATGTATTTACACCTTTCCTAACTTTGGAGTTGTTTTCAAACAAGTACAAAAAGATTAAAGAAGGTAAGTGGAAGTTTGACCACTTTCCATATCTGTCTTTCTCAAACTTTAATTAATGTGTATGTGAATGACCAGTGGACTTTGCAGAAATACAGACTCTGATTTAGTGTGTCCAGGGTGATGGGTCAGATTCCTAATTCCTGACAAGTTCTCAGGTAATGTTACTGGTCTTACAATAGCATCTCACTTTGGTGGCAATGGTTGAGATGGTTCTATAGAAGAAAGTGATCTTAAACCTAAAATCTAAAAGAAAAAATAATCATAAAAAAAATATTGTGTTTTAATTTCATTAAGTTTTTTTCTGATTTCTTCACATAACCAGTCCTTTATTTCAAAACTAAAAATTTCAGAAAGGAAATGTGTCATTCTTACAATTATTCTAGTCTCATGTGGCTTACATTATGACTCATTCATTGTTTAATTTGGCAAAAAATCTACAATGTGATTTAAAATTTTACATTTATTCAAGTAGAACATAATTTAGTTGTGAGACTATACACACATAGGATAGTAAATTAAACTATGTTAGTCAATTATAAAAACGGTAAGATAATTTAAAATAAACATTTCTCAGTATTTATGGATATAAACATTTTTGTGTACCTCCTAGAAACAAAGTTTACAAAACACAAAATAGCATAATGCTTTAAAATACTGCAATATATAACTACTAGTCATAAAAAATAGTATATTCATAAAAATCACTTTTTTTAATCTTAGGTGAAATTATGTCTTTTTTCACTTGTCTTTCAAAGTCCCTTTATATTCTATAATATTGCTAATAATATAAATAAAAATACACAATTACCATTAGTAGTTATTTCAGAAATGTAGGTATTTGAATTATGATTATATAAGGCACTGTCCACAAAAAATATAGATAAGTTTAAATCAAAAGTGGTATCTGCCATTAAATGTTGCTTCATCTTACAAAAATATGTATACTAATTCCCTTTCCTTGATTAATAAATGCTAGATTTAGTCATTTTTTTGCATGAAGCTAAAAAGTCCTGTGTTCCTGGTAAAAACTAAAGAAGAAGTTTTATTAAAAATATTACTACCTATTGCTTCTTGGCCTTTTGGCTAAGACCAAGTGTAGTAAAAAATATTACTTGCAGGATTTTAAAAAATTCTGTTCATTTATCTGTATTTGCCTTCATAGAATAGGTAGGGAACTAACTAAGATCCAGATTTACCTACATGTTTTATTATAGGAAATGTCCCTGTAGGCTTCATATACAGGTGAAAATAAACAATAGTTGAAGAGGAAAAAAATGGTCAGATAAAGAAAGTGAACAAGTATTGAGAAAGCAAAAGAGCCTGAATATAACACATCATTACACCATTGAAAGATTCAGGATGTTGTCCCTTGACAGGAGGAGAATATTTTGTGTCCATAGAGCTTGTTAATACATCAATTTCAGGGTCAATTTTAACACTATGCAATCAGTTTCAAATCATATAAAAATTCAATACGTTTTCATGATAATCCACTTAAACTACACATCATGCAAATTAAAATGATATAGAAAAAGTTTTTTTTTTAAAGAGGACCTTATTAAATTATCAATAATACCAAAAACTGTGTAGATTACTTTTTACAATACTTCCGGTACAGAGTATTTTAGGCTTGCAGAGAACACTGCATTTGTGAAATTCATTTACTTCCATTGTATTATGTATCTTGAATAAGTAAAGTTTATTTGTTATCTTAAATAAGTCACCAACCATTTAAAAACATAGAAAATATAACACAAATGACCAATTTATTTCACTAAGCAAAGGGTACTGCAAGAAAAGAAGCTGTTTCACTGCAGCTTCCTTATGTATTGCGGAATATTTCTTTTTTATTAGCTCCATCTGATGGTTGAGCTGGTTTTTACACACTGCCAGGCTATAAATCCCCAATAATAATTTTATTGCTGTTTCTCATGCTCGTCTATCAAGAAGATGTGCAAGAGAAAAGATGCTGTGGAGCTGATTATATGCCTAACTAGTTTATTGAATTCTGTAAAGTGTTTACTAACATAAAGAGCATTCATGCAGATATTGTCAGCTTTTGTCTCTTTCCCCTTAAGTTCAGAAGTATAAATGTCACTGAATTACAGCAGTATAAAATTTAAAATTTGAGATATATTGTTGATATTGTCTTGGATAACACATCTTCATACATACCTCTCAGATAAGCTAGTTTGTCTCTTAACTAATTTATGTTGAGCATGTACACAGTGATCACAAATTTTAAGTAAATAAAAATGATTTTATTTTCCTCATTCATATTTCATACTAATGGACTAGTGGTAAAAGCCTATTTGTATGATAGATCTTCCTAATATTATCAGATATGAGCATGCATGGTTGAAAATGCAGTTCTTTCTTCCAATGCAGAAAAACATAGCTTAGAACTTAAATGTATATGAGCTTAAGATTTAATAAGTAGTAAATTAAGGTAAATACTATACCTCAGCGTCATATTCCCATAACTGATTTCCTCTCATATGGTGGCATTTTAACATGATTACAGGTCCATTGAGTCTAGAAACATCCAAGCACAAATCATCGGTCCGGATTTCTTTGTCGGCAGTGTAAGAAAATACCTGAAAATATAAGATCCAGTTTGTAAAGTAATATCTACTTAAAAATAAAAAGACACAGTATAGCAGATTTAACTGTGGAAGTTTATCTATCAGATAGACTTGTTTTCAAAAGGTCTCTGTTGTATGCTTTGAGAAAGCTAGTTCATCTCTAATTCTTTTTCCTCAACTGCAAGCGAGGGAAAGTGTCATCTGTTTATAACATTTTGGTGAGGGCTCAATTTAAGAAATAAAATTATGAAATGCTTATTATTTGCTGGCACTTCATTTCCTACACTAGAGTTGACTTATAAAGCTTATAGAGCTCACAATAGGTCCAATAAAATAAAGCTTTAATTGCATGGGACTCAGTAAAGGGCAGTCGTGTTCCTGACACTTAGGACCAATTCCCCAAATCAGCAGAGAATGATGTTTTTCATGAAGAAGTCTGAATTGTTCTTTCCATAAATACATCACATAACTTGTATTAAGTAATGTCCATGGATTTCTGAAAGCTGTAAAATTAGCTTCTCTGGGGATCTCATTAAAGATAGGCTTCTTTTTCTCATATGGTTTGGCTGGACTTGACATTAATTCTTCTCAAGATATCCAAGAAGGTCAAGGTGGATTGTGAACTCATTGTTAGTGAATTTGAAATTCCTTCCTTCGAGTACTGGGTGCCAGTGAGACCATGTCAGCAGGTGGCCTCTCTCCTTGACACGATGGCCTCCTTCTGTGATCTTCACTCTGTCCCTCTCTGTGTCCTAACCACTTCGTATAAGCACAATATTCACTTCAGATTAAGTCCTATCCTAATGAGTATTTTTTTTTACCTTAATGATATTTTTAAAACCAGTATCTCCAAATACAGTTATATTTTGAGGTACTGGGATTAAGACTTCAACATATGAATTGGGGCTGGGGGGGATGCACAATTCAGACCATGACTTTATGAACCCTTTAAGATGCATTGAGAAAAAAAAAAGTATTGAAAGATTTAATGTTATCTCTCCCTACTTCTAAGTAAAAACTACAGGGTGTATGACAGTTCTGCTTACTTGTCTAGGTCCACTTGGAGTACAATTCAGAAACTAGAATGGTCTTAATATTATTAATCAAAAATCCAAATACAATGCAATGTCAAAATTTCTCCTCTAATTTGGGCCTAAATAGGTTGGAATCCTGCAGTGGCATAGGGCATCACTGATTTCTCTCCTTCCTTCCCTACACCCAAATCTCCCAAATCCCTAAATTCACCCATGTTACTATTCAGTTTTTCATTCTTCCACAGTGGTGAAGGTATAGGAGATGTCTTACTTGACCTGTCTCTTTAGAACTACTTTCTGTTCTCTGGCCTGGCAGAGATGGAAATTTCCCTCTCCTGAGAGAGTTTGTAGTTCTTTAGAGATGGCCATGCTAAGCACCTCTCACTGCATAATTTTTAAGTGGGTCACCTTTTATGAAGAGAAGCTGTACCAAGCACTTCATTGTAATCCTGTGTCACAGGCCAGCTTCATCATGTAGGAGAGAGGTCACAACCTCCAAGATCCCAAAGTTCAAGAATCAGGTAACAAACTCTCAATGTGGTAAAGAGTTTTCAGGCCCATCACAAAATAAAATAGTAGGACCTATAGTTCAAAAATAAGACTTTAAAGAGTAGAGGGCCCTGATAAGTGGCAAAGGTCCACACCCAAGCACCTACTCCTGTCATGAGTCTTCTTCCTGGGGTTTGTCACTGGAAATTAAAATACCAGCCCCCTCATCTAAAAGGAGACCAACTACTCTCTCCATGAAGATCTTGCAATTTCTCCACCTGTTGATAATTCCTATTAGATCTTGTATCGTGTCCCCTAGAAAAATGTATTGGTGTCCAAACTCCTAGTGTTTCAGAATATGAACATACTGTAGATGTCCTTAGTTTAATTACGGTGAAGTCACACTGGAGTATATACCATGTCCTTAGTTTAAAATTAAAAGGACTGACTGGTGTCCTTATAAGAAGAAGACAGGGACATACAGAGAGAAGACGGCCCTGTCACCATGGAGGCAGAGAAGAAGTGTATGTCTACAGGCCCAGTGACATCAAGGATTTCTGGCTAACACCAGAAGCCAGACTAAGCAAGGACTGATGCTCCTCTATAAGTTGCAGAAGGAATATTGTCTCTCGCATACCTTGCTTTCCAACTCCTATGGTCTCAGGAACTGTGAAATCATAAATTTCTGTTGTTTTAAGCACCCAGTTTGTGATAGTTTGTTAAGGCAGTTCTTGGAAACCAATAGATCTCCTTTTATTTCTTAAGATGGCTGAAGGGCCTAAAAGCCATGGAATTAGTTTTCCAAATTGTCATTGCAAATGACATAATAAAGGCTGATTTTAGATTTCACATAGATTGCACATTGGTATCTGGGCTGAACACTGTAATATCCAGTTATAATTTCCAAAAGCATCGGATCAATCTTTTTCACAATCATTTTCTATTCAAATATATCTCAAAAAGGTTCTTTACTGTGACTTGGTGATTTATCCTGGTGCTTTTATGTATTCTTTACTGAGGTCAGATTGGATTTTGTCTCTGAATTGATATACTCAAATGAGTTTAAGAATAATTCATAACATATAAAGGATAATAGCCAATTTGAATCTCAATTCATTTCAACTTAATTTTTTTCAGAGAAGGAAAGCATTTTCATTATTTCATATATGTATATGATTTATTTTGGGTTTTTCTTTTTGAGGAAATATGTTTAAAGATATTCTACAATATGATTTCTTAAATATGATTAAGACATTTAAACACTTTTCAAGGACTTTTGTGAGAATGATCTAATTAATATATTCTACATTTGTTGGTCTGAATTCATGAGGTGTTAGGTCAATTGGTTTATAATTTATTTTATCTGCCTCTAAGAGTAATAAAGTTATAACCAAATTCAATATGTGCCCAACTGTTAATTCATAATGAGCTTGTCAAATTATGCACAATAAATTAAGAAAATGAAAAATTAGGGATTTAATAAAATGTTAGAAACTAAATAAAATATTCCACATTAAATTAAGACTGTTTCACACAAAGAAAGTTTAAACGCCTGTATTTCCTTTCAAAACCTGCATCATGTTTAAAATCCTAATGATGAAGAGTTACTTCTTTTATATTTATTTCTGAAAAATTGCAAAGTTTTGCTTAGATTTGTAGTAAAACTGCAGCTTGCAAACCCTTGCTCAAGCAGTGGCAGTTGCAAAGGACACTATGTTCTGTCTTATTGGGACCGGGACCCCGCCTCCTTCAGCACCGCGCTCGGGAATGAAACGCCCTCTGCTGGCCCTGTTTTGACAGTGTTTCTAAAATATTCACAAATATATTCAATTTGGCATTGTTACATGGCTGTGATTTCTCTAGACTTAATTTTGAATTTATAAAATACTTTTCCTGTTGAGTTATCCAGGGAAATATTTACTATGAAAGCGCACAGATTTAAGGTACTTTGTGTGTCACTTTATGACAGCTGCTTTGCTTTCAAGATGAAGAAACTGAGGGCAACAAAGTTAGAGGATTCTTCCAGTTTGACCAAGTCATCACTTAATGACAGAGGTCTCCCTAAACTCCAAACTCATTGTCACTTTCTTTCACATACTGCCCAGCACACAGCACTATTAGTTATTTTAGAGCCTTGAATTCTCTAGGGGATTCTCTAGATCTCTTAGTGCAGTCTATTTGAAAAATCGGTTAGCACGATCCAGAAGGATAAATTAAAAGAAAATAAACACATTATAAAAGTTTTCCTTATCATTACATTAAAATATTATAAGAAAAAGTGTTTTGAATAACAAGCAAAATGTTTAGAAACAAAAATCAGACCCTTTGCAATAAGATTTTTCAAAATATTCTCTTTTACTATATGACCGATCACCTTGAAATTAACATGGAGAATGCAGAGATGGAATTGAATTCATCAGTGTAGCTGTCAAGCAAAAAACCTTTTGCTTACAGACAGGGTTTTTTTTAATTTCAAGCTTCATCTATCACCTATTAGGGAGTGGTTTGTGGAGAGGAGGGTAAGAAGTAGATGGGGTTCTAGCTGTATATTCTGAACTTACTCTGACATGCTTAGATGATATCTGTGCTCTTTAACAGAGTTGATGCTCTGAAATTTTATTATTAAAAATAGAATGTGGTGTGGGCAGCAGGTATATATCATTTCATTATAACATTGATAAAAAAAATCCCATTTGGGGCCACTCTTGTGTGAGATCTACATGTTCTTTCATGTCTGCGTGGGTTTTCTCCAGTATTCCAGTTTCCTCCCGTATCCCAAAGACAACATTAGATTCACTGGTCTATCTATGTGTCCCAGTCTCTCTTTCTCTCTCTCTCTCTCTGTGTGTGTGTGTGTGTGTGTGTGTGTGTGAGCACCCACACGTGTGTCCTGTGATAAAAGGTGTCTGAGGATTGGTTCCCACCTTGTACCCTGAGCTACCAGAATAGATTCTCGCTATCTGAAACTCTGAATTGTAATAAGCAGGTTGAAGAATGAGTGAATGGGTGGATAAAAAATACAGTTTGGTATTAGAAGTGTCTTTGGTCTTTATTTAGAAGCTTGGTGATGTTTTTATGACCAGGGACTTATATGATAAAATTGGTTTTGTTATGCATTGTTTTTCTTAAAGTCATAATTTCCAAGAACCTATCAGCAATGTTAAGTGAGGGTTCAGTGTAGCTCATGTTTAGTCTTATCATTCTGTCCTCATCATTACCTGTGAAGCCTTACTCTTCCCTTTTCACTGATAAACTAGATGTAACAATTTGATATTTCTTAATTAGTGCTTAGCAAATCATATCCTCCTTCCATACCTGACCTGGTGTGTGCTGATCCTGTCATTAGGACAATCCTTCCCATTCCACTCTGCCCAGGATAAAAACAAACAAACAAATAAAAAAACTATACTCCTTAAAGTCTTGTACATTAGTCACTTCCTTCATGTAGAACTTTCGTAAGGAGCTCAGCCTGAGAACTTGTTTGCATTGCATAATAGAGATGACATCATCTGTACATATCTTTAGGGCAGGAAAGCACTGAAACAATAGAGTTTAGAAAAAGGACACTGACCTTTTCCACTACTCATTAGAACCAGAGTTACTGTGAGGCTTTGTCAAAATCTTGACTTCCTCATCAGAGAAAAGGAACAAAGATGCCACTTGTTCTTGATCTATTTCAAAGTTTGAAAGAGATAATTCATGCAAATTCTAAACACAGTACTTGCCTCAAGTAACAACTTAGTTATCTGTGCAAAATCCAGGCATATAGTCTACATTTGATTACATTCTATCTTTGTATTTTATTTTTTAAAACTTAGAGCCTCAATTTAAATCCTAGGGGTATATTTTGAACATTATGGAAACAATTCTAGAAAAAGAGTGTGTATCTGATAATTACTTACTGAACTGAAATGAAACCAATTTGTCTTTGGAATTCTCTAGGTCACTTAGTTAAAAAAAACAGAGCAAGAGAGTATGGTAATGTAAGTGTGACGCACTAAAACAATAACACAATGTGACTGATACTTCTATTTTCCTCATACATCATATTAAATCCTACCGTTTTAAATATTACTAATGTTAAAATTTATGAATGTTTAATACTTTACTCTGCCTTGAAGGGTTGAAAAAGAAGTTTATGCTTCAAAAAATCTAATATATAAACATTATGTTCCGGATACTCATATTTTACTATTGTAGTATTGGAGAATATAAATTACGAATTCAACTTCAAACAGAATGTCTTCGAAAAGATAACTATCAGCTTTTTATGCAACTATGGAAGAATTTTCAGACAGCCTCAAGTTTCTGGTTTCCACATGTAACACCTTCCCCTCAGTGGGGGTGAGCCTAGGACCATGTCACTCCATGCTCACATTGTGTTAGAGGCTACCGTAGACTGAAGAGAGAGATTCTTATCCTGGCCTTGAAGATGCAAATCACCATTTTTTGGAGAAGGTCACACTGCAGGAAACTGAGGGTAGCCCCTTGCCACTGAGAGTCAGTGAAAAACGCCAAAAAAAAAAAAAAAATGGAACCACAGTCCTCCAGTTACCAGATTCTGAATTTTGCCAGTAACCAGGAAGTTGGCAAGAGGACACTAAGCTTCCAATGAAAGCACAGCTCTGACCATCATCTCAATATAAGACACTGAGCAGGGAATCCAGATATCTTGTGCCCACATTTCTGACATACAGAATTAGGAGATTGTTGTAAAAACTAGTATTCTTAGCACAAAGTATGCCTTCTTTCATATCTGTTTCTGTCATTTATATAGTCATTCAATTTTCATTCATCTATTTATTGTAACGATATTACTGAGAATGTTCAATGTCTTTGGCTTTATCCAAACCACACAGGCCGTTCATGAAACTTGTATAGGGAACATTCCTGTAAAGTTTCTTCCACTATTAAAAAAAAAATGTGCTTGAATTTTGTTCTCATTGTAATGATTATCTCTAACAAATTAAACTTTCTCTTGATAGGACTCTGTCCTCTGTTTTACCTATTGTATTATTCATTAAATATTTCATTCTCTTAAGAACTGATCCTCATACATATAAATTGCAAGGAAGTAAAGTATCTTGGGTTATACTTCTTCAGTCATGGGCCACTCACATGACATGCGACGTATAATTAGATGAAAATTTATGAAAGTATATAAATATATATTAAATATACAACTATATAAATATATAAATAAATACATATACAAAGTCTCAAAAGGTAAATTATAATATCCTAATAACACAAAGATATTGTATATCAAGTATAGCTGCATTTTTTTAAAGATTTATTTATTTAGTTAGTAGAAAAACTGGGGTTTAGACCAGAGTTGTGGGGGGTGAGAGGTTTCATCAGAGAGAGAGCAGGGAGCAGAACACACAGATCTACTGAAATACACTGTTGAAGGGAGCAACGGGTGAGGAAGGAGGGTTCTGCTGCCCCATGTGGGTTAGCTCCCCGGCAGGGATAGAACTCAGGCCATAGTGGTGACAATGCTGAGTCTTAACCCATAGGCCGCCAGGGAGGCCCCTATAGCTGCCTTTTATTAGTAAAGATAAACTACTCCATATGATCCCATGTTCCTTTTTTCCAGAGTCCCATCTAGGACAGGCAGCACATTACATTTAATCATCATATCCCTGTGCCTATTCTGACAACAGATGCTCATACTTTCCACTTTTTGATAACTTTGATGGTTTTGAGAAGTACTGGTTAAGTATTTATAGAATATTCCTCAGTTTGAGTGTTTAACATTTATCTGATAGATTGGGATTATAGGTTTCAGGGAGGAAGAAAATAAAAGCAAAGTGCTGTTTTCAATAAAATCAAGAATGCATGGTATCAACATGACTCACCATGTGGAGTTTTGATCACTTACCCAAAGCAGGATCTGCCATGTTTCTCTCTGTAAAGTTACTGCCTCCCCTCATCATGTTGTCCTTTTGGAAACAAGTCAATAAGGCCACAAACAAGAGGAATTTGGGAGAAGAGTTAAATTCCACCTTCGTCCTTTTGGAAACAAGTCAATAAGGCCACAAACAAGGGGAATTTGGGAGGAGAGTTAAATTCCACCTTCTAGAGGGAGAATCATCTACATAAATTATTTGAAATTCTTCTGCATGGGAGATTTTAGAGATAATGTCTCTAAAAACTTCAATTTAAAATTGGGGGCCACATCTTCGGGTTAGCTTTATATACAACACATTAATATTACCATGACAAAAAAAAATCCTGCTCATGAGCCATGTTTTCACTCCCTGAATGAAGAAAACAATCAGATCTCCTTAGTAGGTGTTTTTTAATGTGATTGTTTCTGCCACCTATAAGTGGCATTTGCTCTCAGTAGCATGTAGGTGATGGACTGAACACTGGGCAGCTATAAGGACCAATGTGATTATTTCTTAGTGCTACAATGAACATAAAATGTACCTCTCAATTTGTTAGTGATTGTTTGGTTGCTAAAAATAAGTTTATTCTTAATTTTTTTTCAGCCTATCCTAGAGAGATACTTCTTTGAAATAAAAAGAAAACTCCAAACTCTAGAAATTTGTCAACTAGACATATGGAGTAGAGATAAATATATATGATATTTATATAATATATATGACACACAAAACATATATATGATAGATTTTCATAAGACGGCTAAGATTCTTTACTAGAAATTGAAATGGACGTTAGGCTGTTTCCATGGTAACCTACTGACGCCTTTTTTCCTTTAATGGAAAGGTATCATTTCTGCACATACCACACATGGCTTCTCACTCTTATTGGATTTAGTTCTTTGATAACAGAATAAAAGAAATGAACTAAAAAAAAGTTCTATAGTCTGTCCCTGCTTGTGGTGAAATTATACTTGGGTAATAAATAACAAGAATATAAAGTCCTTCTCATTCTGACTGTTTCCAACATGACACTTTTAATAACAAAAATGCATGTCCAAGTATTTTCCTGAGGCTGTATTAAAAATGATTACGAGCTATACTTTGACAACCCTTACAGTCTGAAAGCTCTTTGTGTCTATTGTCCCCCTAAATAAAAAATCCCTTTCTTGGTATTTACATTTTACAATAATCTTAGCTCTTCTACTTATAAAACTTAATTTTCCCTTCTCCTTAGTCCAGGCCTCCAGCTTCGTTTGGGCCACTATTCTTATGTCCTTGTTTACACTTCATTCTTTTTGTTCACTGACAACTTTGTGAAGTGTGTTAGACTCACCCTGATTCTCTTTTGACCTTTTTTGAATGACTCCTATATAAAAGTACATACTTTTTTTTGCTATTAAACACAATTATTTTGTACTCCTTTTGATATTAAGCATAGGGAAAGAGTGCTATTTACTTATTTATATTTCATCTTGTTAAGCAGTGGGAGTGAACTTAAGTAGAATTATAAATACATTAAATATTTCTCTAAATGTCTGCTAAACAATAGAAAAATATCCATCTGTGTAAATAATGATGATATAATAAAAAGAATCCAAGTATGAGGTCAATATAAATTTTTGTCCATAGAATATTAATTTTCTCTGGGTGGACTATGTATTTGTTAGTGAAAAAGAAAAGAAGTTGTTTCTCAGGAAACAATTGTTTCTCAGGAAACTCTTCCTAATACTCAGTGCAGTATGAAATTCTCTCGGGGAAGCTCACAGGAAGAATTGTTATCAATAATGTACAGCATCTTCCCCAACTTCTTTATGCAGAGAAATGAATTTGAGTTTTAGCTACGTTTTTGTATTCGTCTTCTTGCCTATATATTACTGGGTACATATACAGTATTCGGTGAATATCTTCATAGATTTTTTTCTTTAAATCATTTATTTTTAATGACTGGAAGGTTGCTCAAAATTCTTACATTATTCTGAGACCATTTCTAAAAACATTTGTTTTTAAAGCATTTTTTTCTAAATTCAAGCCTTCTAAATTCATGTCCTTTGTTACTGGAACACAGATTTCAAAGTCACCTGGGCTTGCTGCTCTTGTTTATCTAAAAATAGAGATAAAAGATTATTAGAGCTGATGGGCATCTAGTTCAACTGTATCAATTTACATACTAGAAATTGAGGGCTAGAAAGAACAAAGGACTTCCATAAAACCACTGGATGTTTGTTCCTCCCTACCCCCCAAATTTATGTTAAACCTTAACTGCCAGCGTGATAGTACTTGGAGATGGAGGCCTTTGGGAAGCAATAGGTGCGATGAGTTCCTTAGGGTGGAGCCTGCTTAATGCGATTACTGCTCTGATAGAAGAGGAAGAGACAAGAGCTCAGTCTATGAAGACATAGCAAGAAGGCAGCTTTTCCAAGCTAGGAAGAGGAAGGCCCAAACCAGAATTCAATCATGCTGCCTCCTGAACTTGGGCTTCCAGGCTCCAGCGCTATGAAAAAGCAGCCATGAAACCAGCCAGTCTAAAGTGCTTCGCTATAGCAGCTGAGCACCGGGATAGCCAGAGAATGGTGTTAAAATCCAGGTTCCACTGATGTCACCTTGACTTTTACCCAAACTGACTCAGCTCAAGTTCAGCATAGTGTACGATACATGAAGTATTCAGCCCGATATAACACCTTCCTATTGGGGTTATTGTGAAAACAAAATTATACATATATTGAAAGCTGATAGTACATTACTACTTTGGGGGCAGTGGTCAATACATATTAGCTCCTATTTCGTCACTGTCATAGGTTGTTGGGGCCAAGAATTCATAACTGATTTTCAAAAAAACTTAAAAATAATAACAACTAAATTAACTCATATAGATGATCTGTGTGCTTCATTTTAGTGTAAGATGCATTTGTGTTTTATGCATACTTTTATTTATTTAAAAATTATAGCTTTTAATGACGAGGATAGATTACTAGGAAAATTACCTTAAAAATCAAATTGTTGTTCTTCATAGTTTACAGAAAAATGATATTTTACTTCCTGTTTATTTGGTACAGTTCTATATATTTAGCGCCATTAAAATATGGAAGATGTTTTGCTGATATCTTTTGAAATCATGTTTACATTTCTAACAAGGCAAAATATATGTGGGATATATAGTTAATCATAGAGGTGAAATATTTAAAACATTATGTTTTCAGCCATGTAATTATGTAAACTTGCACTTGGTCAGTTTCCACAGGCTGGATTATCTTCATTAATATCTCACTATCAATGACTCCTATTAATATTGGTGAGTTTATGCAAAGACTACGTTAAAATCGTGGTGTTATAAAAATGTTGTACCCAGCATTTTATATGGCTTGCAGGTTTCTTAGATTTTCTCCATTTTCCAAGCTTTGATTTTCTTCCTGTATTGGACAGTCAAATATTTGAACACAAATTTGTTGTCTAGTTTTAAGTTACTAGGCTTCATTGTGCATATTTTCTTTCATGAAAAAAAAGTAAGCTTTCATATTTAAAAGAAAAAAACAATTTGGAAATATCCTTACCTATTTTTTCTTTCAATACTCTAAGAACTTAATGGCTAGGATGGAATTGAGAATACAGTAAAATAAACAATAATCTTAGTTACAGCAAAGTAAATAATCAAAAATATGGATTCTGCATGACTTCTGGTGAATATAAAAGTAGGCTAGCCAGTAAATTAGAAATTATAGCTATTACTTATCTTACTTAGAAACTAATAAAGTGGCTTTTACCACTAGATTAAGCCAATATAAAATTATTTTATCTATGACAAAATGCCTCAAATGGTAATTTTAGTAATTATTTATGGTCATAGTGAAATTTAGACACATACATAGTCTAAGAGGGAAAAATAGGAGATTATATCAAAGACCTTAATAAACTTCAAATATAGTAGTCATGCATTCACAACACTCAAATCATTTGTTAATATTAAATATACTATCATGCTGGCAGGAAAAAAAATTACTTGAACAAGGAAGCAGCTTAGTGTAATGGTTAAATTTTGGGTGCTGAATGAAGAAAAATTATACATAAAGATAAGGAAAAAGCACTTGAAGATAAAGTGGAGAAAGGAATGAGTGTTAGAAGACTGAAAAAAGTAGAAAAGTTCTGCTGGCAGTAAACAGTTTAATGGAGACAAGTGCATCTTGGTAAAGAAGAAAGACTGGAGTCAATAAGTAACAGCAGCTTCAGAGCAGATAAATGGAGGGCTGAGGGGACAGGTTGGTGCTGCCAAAGGCGAAACGTTTTTCTTTTAGGAGACATTTTGGGTTAACAGTCTACCTTTCTCAGTAAGAAAAATTCTACTGATGGTGTGGGATAAGACAAGTTTTTTGCCTCTGGGGGTGAGGAGGGTATAAAACTAAAGTCATATTAAAGTTTCTGCTTTAATAAAATATGCGATGTTTCACTTTTTTTAAGAGAGGTTTTTCAAAATGTTATGGAATACCATTATTAAGATGAATATACATTGATGTGAATTTTACCAAAGAGCTTAAAGCATCATTTTAAAATAAAGCCTTATAGAAAATTAAAAGCATGGGTTGAAATGACCACACACTTTAGTTAGTTGATTAATCAACAGAACTTGTATTTCTTTTGTCCTATTATGTGCATAGCACCATCAGTTCCTAAGATGGGATTGGAGGGACTGCCAGCACCTCCAGGTCAGTCTGGTGTCTCTCTCTGCTGCTCCCACAGCCCCTGTTCTGTGTACTGTTGTCCTTATCAAGTGTTGCAGTATTCCTCTACACAGGAATAACTGAATATTTTTTAAAGATTTATTCATTTATGCATACAAGAGCTGGGGTGTAGGCCAGAGGTGTGGGGGGTGAAAGGATTCACTAGAGACAGAGTGTGGAGCAGAACAGGCAGATCTACTGAAATACACTGCTGAGGGGAGCAGCAGGCAAGTCAGGAGAGGTCTGCTGCGCCATGTGGGAAGCTCCCTGGCCGGGGTTCCAACTCGCACTGGTGGCTGGAGATAGTTTCATAGTGCCGAGCCTTAATCCCTTGCACCACCAGGATGGCCCATAACTGATTTGAGGCTGACTTGTTCTTACAATGTTCACAATGAATCACATAATCAAATGTATACTTAGTTAGAAAGCTCAGTACCAAAGTTTTGTTTTGTGTTTTTTTTTAATGAAGGCATAATTTTAGGGAATTAATTTTAAATACTTTACAGTAAAATAATAAATGTGATCTAGGTTGATGTGCAGTGCAAATTTTTTATAGCTTTTGAAAAGAAATATTACAGGGATGTTTACTATCACATAGAAATAGATAAAAGTAAACTGTACACTTAGAGGAAATGATAACTCTAAGAAATAGACAACATTAGTTCTCAACTTTTAGGAAAACTTGTGAAAAATTTCATAATCTGATTAACTGCTATCAGGGAAAGAAAAGGTTTGACATAATTGCTTTGTCATTTGTTTTTAAGCCAGAAACATCTTTATCAATCAAAACTGGGCAGAATCAGATCACAAATTTAAGTTGCTGAAAGTTTTAATTAACTCC
Source organism: Scalopus aquaticus (assembly GCA_004024925.1). Classification (NCBI taxonomy): domain Eukaryota; kingdom Metazoa; phylum Chordata; class Mammalia; order Eulipotyphla; family Talpidae; genus Scalopus; species Scalopus aquaticus. The sequence continues at coordinate 45,245 of PVIJ01007768.1, forward strand.
AAGATTAATATATGTTCCTCTAAAATAAGTATTTTATTTCAATTATGAAAATGTTATTTGTTGGTTATTCAATTCTTAAGTTAACATTTGAGAAACAATTTAAAACAACTTTTTGACACTCCTGTGTAGAACTGATTAACTATTAATTGAAGAAACCATTATCATTTGATATTTTCAGGAATCCCTTAAGTTATTTTATATTTTGAATTTTTTTATTAATAAAAATAAAACGAGAGCTTATTGACAGTTTTATTTACAATTACACTGAAGTAGTAAAGAGCATATACAATCAAAATGGAATCACCCAAAGCAAATTTTCTCTAATTAAAACATTCTGTAGAACCATATAATTTAAACCAGTATAAATTTCTAAAATAGTAAGATGAAATAGATATGTTTACCTAACTTTTGAGGAAGGCTTAATATCTCAGACCTCTTTCCCAAAGGGGTAGATTGCTTATGAAAGTTGACCTACACTACTTTTGCAGCTTTCTTTATGAGCTCCTATATTAATTTCCTATTGTTGCTGACAGAATTACAAACTTGGTGTCTTAAAATAATGGAAATTTACTTCCTCATAGTCCAGGAGGCCAGAAATCGAAAATCAATTTCACTGGATCAAAGTAAAGGTACCAGCAGGTGAGCTTTCCCTTCGGAGACTCCGAGGAAAATCTGTTCCTTGATTTTAATTTCTGGCAACTGCCCATATTCCTTCCCTGTGGTCACATCACTTCTATCTCTGCCTCCATGGTGACAGTGCCTTCTCTTATGTGCCAAGTTTCTCTGTTCCCCTCTTATAAGAATATAGATGTTTGGCTTTATGGCCAAACAGTTACTCCAGGGTAATCTCCCTATCTCACCATCCTCACCTTCATTACATCTACAAAGTCTTTTTTGCTATATAGGGTAACATTCACAGGTTCCAAGGATCTGTAATGTAGATACAGTTGGGGTTAATTTTCAGCCTGCTACAACTTCAAATCTAGGTATTTCCTAGGAAAAATCTCATTCTCTAAGACAATTTTCTTTTGTGATGGTTTTCCCAAAATGCTGAAACTATTTCTGTGACAACAGCAATTTTGTAAGAAACGTTAAGTTTTGTATGCATTTGTTTCCTTGTTTATTCTTTTAATAAGCAATTTTTACTCTGGGGGATAAAAAAAACAGTAATTTTAAAAACACTTTAGAATTTGAGTTTTAAAGAAAGAATGAATATGTATACAAAATTGAATGACAGCATCAGGGTTTAAATAAGACAAAATACCGAGGGGTAGGATATGAGTAAGTAAACAATGAATGAGAATAAATTTGAGTATTGTGAATTCAGGAGAAGGAATTATCAATGTAGACTGAAAAGTGGTAAAAAAAATACATATGGAGGAGGTTGAGTTTTGGAGTAGAATTACATACGCAATTGTGTAAACTAGAATTTGCATAGCTAAAAGGTGGAGAAAGGTCATGACAGATGGGTACAAGAAAAGGCGAGGATGTCACTTAAATGATGGATCAAAATAATTTTTAAACATCTGATGATACTCAATAGAGTTGACAGAGTTGAAAGTTTGTGTAGGTGAGCAAAAATAATATTACAAAGGTAGGAAGGGGTCAGAATGTGTGGAGCTTTGATTAGTAAAGAATGTTGATTTCATTTTGTAATAATGGGAATTCTTTAAAGCTTGTTTTTCCAGTTGAGAATAAAGTTTTAGAAGTAATGAGGGTAGAGTGACATTAGGGACTGGCTGAAACTATACTGAAAACTATTATAGTGATTCAAATATGAGGCAAATAAGCCCAGATCTGCAAAGTGGAATCACCAGCAAAAGAAAAGAGGGAATATATAAAAAGAGTAAGTAGAAAGAATCAACAGGGTTTAGTGTTTAGTTTGGAGAGAGTGGTGTCTTAAAAGATAAGCGAATGTAGAAAATGGATGAGTAAAGAGTTTAGAGGGAAACACAAGCTTTGAATGAAAGACGCTTTTGTAGGTGGACAAATTTTGAGGTTACACTTGGCTATCTCATTCAGTTTGAAACAATGCGTGTAAGTCCTAAAATTGGTATGACTTTGAAGTTTCCTCATAGAGAAATTTGAGTGGCTAGGTTAACTTCTTAGGAAAATAAAATATGAAGAATGAAGAATAATAATAGATTTGTAAATAATAGATTTGCTGATTTCTACATGTATCCCAAAGGCCTTGTTGACACCATATTGATTCTGTGAGAGGAGGACATCCTGAGATTTAATTAGAAGGAAAATACATCTTGGTTTGATGGGCTGTGTATGAACAGACACTTCATGATTCGTGGTGAAACATTTATCTTCTTTAGATATTTTCTCCTACTATTAACACTTAAAATGCCTACCAGAGGCTAGGTTACCCAGGTCTTATTGGACAAATGACTGAACTAACCACTCCAACCTCAGTTTATGTTAGTCTTCCTTTTAGGAGTTCAAGCCAGTCAGAGGCCAGAGAAGTTCTCCCAGTCAAGCATTAATGAGATATAAAGGAACTTGGAATAATTCCCATTTCTATAGAAGTTACGATACCTTTGCTCTCATCTAACTTGCATGTATCCAGCTCATTTAAACATTTAGTGAATGGTACATGCTCCTATTTTCCTCATAGGCCATTTCATTTCACTTGCAAATTTACTTTGTGAAATCTCTGGTGGATTTTATTTCCATTGTAACAGCTACTAAAAGGGGAACAATTTAGTGTAGAAATGGTTTCTAAGTAACTATAGTACTTATAAAAATGCAAACTTTAAAATGAATACATATCTTTTGAATGAATGTATTCATTACAATCTGTGAGTACATTAAAATGCATCACTAAAATAATTAAGCTTTTTCTAGAGAGGATTTCTAATGAGAAGAAAAAGGAGTTGTTTACTCTCAAAATCTGTAATACATCTGTCATAAGGTTAGATCCTTCTTAAGTATAAATAATCATATTTTAGAGGCAGCGGAATCATTTGTATGAAAATATAGATAAGACCTAGTGATCTCTTCTTTATCTTTCCAAATACAGGTTTTTAATAAATGGCTAGCATAAGTTTCCCTAAAGACTTGCTAACTTGAAAAATGGCTCTGAATCATTGACTGCAATAAATTACATGCAGTAATGGAAAACTTTCATGTGCTTCCGAGCTCTCTCTCAACTCCAGGGAGAAAGAGAAACATTATAAATGCATTTGTTAAAATGTGAACATTTTCCCAGCACTTTATATATATTTTTTGTCTTTAGAAGGAATGAAAATAATATGCACAGGGGCTACTTCCCCCTACCCAATTTTGGATTACATATGTACTGTAATTAAAAGAGAAACACCCTTTTATTACAATTTGTTACACTCATCTGTGATATAATATGGTTGATTTATAAATATTACATTAATTCAATTTGTATACAATTATAAGAATAATTTATATAAAGCTTAAGTAAAAATCAGTGTCGGTGTTTGAGTAGATATAAGTAAAATGGCCAATAAGACTAAACCTAGTAATCAATTATGATACTGGCTCCTTTAAGATGATGTAAATGCATCATTTAAAAGCATCTCATGAAAAAAGAGTAGTGTTTCTCTTCATCAGAAAGAGAATCCATAAAGGGAAATATTGATTGGAAGACATAAAATGTTTAAAAGTCTGTTAAAAACAAGCTGTAAACAACATTTCAAGTCAGAAAATTATTGGCAATGCGTGACAGAAGGCAATAATCTTACCTAATAAAATGTTCTTAAAAATGGATGAGAAAAAGGAACGTCTTCAACCCCAAAGGCAACACAAAAAAAAGTGTGGTAGGAAATTCACATTCATTTGCAGTGATGCCAATATTAAATGTGCTTAAATGCACTGAAAATGCTAGAAATGTGATTTGAAACAAGATAAAATGAGTTTCTCCTGAAGTAGCAAAAGTGAAAAACAAAGTACCTGCTTAGGGCTGACTATTGGAATCACTGTGTCAGGAGAGTGTGTTTGGGACTCAGTACAAAGGTGGTGAGTATAAACTTGGTGTGAAATCAAGCAGATTTTAGCTCAAGGACTTTACCATCTCAGTCATGTTACTAATTTCTTAGGTTTTCCATTCAACCCACAAACAATGGCACCTAGTAAAACTGTATTTAAAATAGATTGCTGTGAAAATCAAATCAAATACATGTTAAATGTTTAACATAGTGCTTCTTCCAGTGAAATCATAAAGAGGGCAATTCATCACTATATTGAAAGCCTAATAATGTTACATATCTTTGGTTTAGCAAATCAACTTTTAGACATTATTTTTACAAAAGTAAATGTGGAGGCTCACCAGCTTTCAGCTAAAAGACAGTTTATGAGCCTTATCTAGAACAATGAAAATTCACAAATAATACTTGTTAAGTAATTAAGGAATGATTAAAAAAGTTATAGTTTATCCATTTAAAATATGCAGCATTTAGGTTAAAAAGTAACTGTTAGTCAATAGTTAACAGAAAATTTTAAAAAACTGGGTTTTAAATAATGAGTAAGTCTTAAGTTTGTGGGTGGGTTTCAGAATGTGGCCAATAGTGCAGTTAAAGAGAATAGTGTCAGTGAACTGTCAAGATATGAAAATGCACAGACCTTCAGAGAATGGGAAATTATTAGACATGTCCAGAGCATATGGAACTATTGGAGCACCAAGGGACGCTAGCTTGGAAAGCCAGATGGGGATACAGTTATGAGATTTGCATATCATAACTAATGAATTTGTTCTTTATTCTTCGGGCAGTGAAGAACAGTTGGAAGTTTTTATCAGATTTTAATTCTAATGTAGCATGAATTATGTAGCCATAGAAACAATAAGGCATTTTGACCACACAGTAAAAGAATATATAGACTAGGGCAAAAATGGAATCCTTCATTGTAAAGGGACCTAGAGGTAGGTCTGAAGGGACATCATTTACTTAGAAATACCAGTTTATGACTATCGAACTTCAGAAGTGAAATTTCTGTGCAAGGTTCCAATTTTGGATGATTAAGTGACAGAAATGAAAATGAACCCACTTTGGAAATGAATGAGTTTTAAGATGCCCACAGAAAGTCACAATAATTAATTCACAAGAGCTTCCAGCACTCAGGAGAAAGGGTGGAGATGGAGATATAAATCTGAGTCACCAGCATAGTAGGGGACGTGGAACTGCTTCCAGGAATTGATGCAATCCCTTTACAAGTATGGAGAGGACCGTAACTTCGAGTAACATATTTTATATCAGTAAATTGTTACACTATTTCAATTGTAAAAATTTATATTTGAGTTTCAATCAAATTCCTTTTTATTTTTATTCTTTAGGAAGTATTTAATCACCATGATATTACTTGCTAATGAAAAGGGAGCATTTCAAAAATCAGTACAAATGAACTGTCCAATTTTGTCATTATTCTTTGAGGAAGGAAGTTTTTATTACTAAGCTCTTTAAAAGAACTTTCAAGATGATCAAGTGTTGAATTATATAATTCCATACTTGCTCTCTTGTTTATACAGTATACCTGCTACAAAAAATTCTACACATCCTTTCATCTATTGATACTTACTTAGATAGTATTTATTAGGGGCTGACCACATCCCATGCACTGTGCCAGGGACTAGGGATGATATTTCAGTGTTTAAGAAAAATATTTCCAACAACTGAAAAGTAAGTTTTTTCTACATATTTCTAAGAACAAAAAACAAAAACCAGCCACAAAAACTGCTATACAAGAGGAAACAGTTAAGGAATAATTGTCAACCAACATAAAGCACCCTCTTTGAGGTAACTGAGTAACTAAGCAGAAAGGCTAAAATACAATGTGAACATTTATTATGACTTTTCTGTAAAAATAAGAGACAAATTTGAATATTTTATAGGTTGGGCTACTTTAAAAAATTCAAAGCTAAATAACCATAAAAATAGATTCTGCTTCCATGGTAACATAAAAGGATAGCAATAAAAAGCAGGGAAAGTAGCTCTGAGAATAAAATTCTAAAAGCTGTTACTTTTTAAAGGAAAGTAAAAAATTTAACATAATATTATCCTAATAGTATCTCTAATATTATCTTTAAAATTTTGATTTTGAATGAAGCATAAATCATAATAATAGTGTTTTATGTGATGGTTTGATTTTTTAATGCATCATATACATACATTTATTAGAACAACAGAAGAGGTAGTTCATTTTAAAGAGCTTAACAATATTATAGGAATTGCTGCACCTTTATCTTGTCTCTGACATTAGCCTCTGAATGAACATTTTATTTTTCACTTTTATACGCAGAAGAAAAGTAATGGGAACACAAATAGAAATAATAAATTAATTAATGGCAAGAGATCAATATGTACTGAACTTCTAGTATATGCCAAGCTAGTGATAGTGTTTTACACATTTCATTAATCTTTAGAGAAAAAATTGAGGGAAAATATTTTATCCCTTTTATAGATAATAAATCATTAAAGTTAAAAAAATAGTAAGTAACTGACCATAAGTTACCAATTATTAGGTAGGAGTAATCCTGAAAAATAGTTTCTTTTATTCTCAACAGTTTAATTTTCTCCATTTTTAAAATGTAATAATTATTATCAAAATGGAGGAGTAAAGAGCACAAGGGACTATAGTGACAGTTCACGGGTGAATTGGTGGTGGGTAACCCATAGAGAATACACAATAATGGAAAATATATAAATAAATAAAAAAATAAATGTAATTACTAAAATAACATACATCAGAGAAATGGGAAGGAATAAAGGTGAAATCAATCTTGTTCTCAAAGTGAAAATATATTCTGGACATATTTCTATACAATCTTAATAGATTAGCATTTATATAAATACAGACATTATATTTACTCCATAGGAAAAAAAATGGTCATAGCCAAATTATTCAGATTATGTTGATCTTTTGATTATCCCTCTCTTTTCAATTTTTTGAGAGTAGATGTAGACCTTTCTCAGTCATTCTGGTGATGATACCATATTCCATACTACAGTTACAAAATGATTTATTTAAACATTTGCCAATTGGTAAAAATTTACTGCTTCCACAGTTTAAAAGGACTTTAAACATTCTTGTACATATATTTGTAGACATGAATAAGTACTGATATAGATAAAAACATTGGCTTTAATTTTTTTAATATATATTTTTATTGTTATTTATATCTTTTACATTTTGTATTCCCCTTGGGTAACCCCCCACCAATTCACCCGTGATCCATCTCCGTGGTCCCTTGTGTCCTTTTCTACTCCATTTTGTGCCCTAACCCTCTTCTTCCTCCCCTCCCCTGCTGAGTGTCTCTCTCCTATTTGGTTTCCCTATAGTCCTGTTATAAGTGAAAACATTCCATATTTTTCTCTTTCTTTCTGGCTTGTTTCACTGAGTATGATCCCCTCTAATTCCATCCATGTCGCTGCAAATTGCATGTGTTCATCTTCTTTCCATGCTGAATATCATTCCATTGTGTATATGTACCACATCTTCTTGATCCAATCATCTATTTTTGGACATCTGGGTTGCTTCCATACCTTTGCTATTGTGAACAGTGCTGCAATGAACATATGGGTGCATGTATCCATTTGGATTAGTGTTTTTGTGTCCTTTGGGTAGATTCCCAAAAGTGGTATTGCTGGGTTGTATGGAAGCTCCTTGTTTAGCAGTTTGAGGAATCGCCATACAGCTTTCCATAGTGGTTGGACCAGTTCACATTCCCACCAGCAGTGTAGAAGAGTTCCTTTTTTCTCCACATCCTTTCCAGCATTTGTTGTTGCCTGTATTTTTAATGTGTGCCATCCTCACAGGTCTGAGGTGGTATCTCATAGTGGTTTTGATTTACATTTCCTTGATTATAAGTGATGTTGAGCATTTTTTCATGTATCTGTTGGCCATTTTCTTTTCTTCTTTGGAGAAGTGCCTTTTGAGCTCTTCTGCCCATTTTTTGACTGTATTGTTAGCTTTGTTTTTGTTGAGCTGTGTGAGTTCCTTGTAAATATTTGTTATCAGCTCTTTATCAGATGTATTGTGTGCAAAGATCACAGATTCAATGCTATTCCAATAAAAATCTCAATGACATTCTTCAAAGAAATAGATAAAATACTGATGAAATTCATATGGAACCACAAAAAGCCCCGCATAGCTAAAGCCCTCCTGACTAAAAAGAAAGAAAACGGAGGAATTTCACTCCCTGATTTCAAACTATACTACAAAGCTGCAATAACTAAAACAGCATGGTACTGGAACAAAACAGACACAAAGACCAATGGAACCAAATAGAATACCCAGAATTAAAGCCACATATCTATGAACAACTAATCTTTGACAAAGGAGCAAAGAAAATGCAGTGGAACAAGGACAGCATATTCAATAAATGGTGCTGGGAAAACTGGACAGCCACATGCAAAAAAATGAAGCTAGACTACTGCCTCACACCCTGCACAAATACCAACTCAAAATGGATCAAAGACCTAGACATAAGACCTGAAACCATAAAATTTATAGAAGAAAATATAGGCAAAACTCTACACGACATACATCTCAGCAAAATCTTTAACAACACATCGCCCAAAGCAAAGGAAGTGAAGGACAAGATAAACAGGTGGGATTACATCAAAATAAAAAGCTTCTGTACAGCAAAAGAGACATTGACCAAAACAAACAGACACCCTACAAACTGGTTTTAATTTCTATCTTGTTATTAAGCTCATAATGTAGAAACAGAATATACACAGGGATGTTGTTTTTTATTTATTATTTGTTTGTTCACTCTATGAATTCTGAGGTTGGTTTCTTTATATTCCTGTGGTTACTGTGACAGAAACAGCATTCCTTGGTGATGTCTGTATAGTAATATAGTAAATCCATTGTTCTGACTAAGCATTCTTTCATCTCTTTACTTGATTGGTATTAATTAGCTCCAAACCATTCTCCAAGCCCTGTGGCAGCCGCTGTGGATGAAGAGAAGAGAAAGATACAGCCCCTGCCAACATGAAGTTTATAGTACAGTGGGGCAGATTATTTCTGGGTATTTGAAAACTCATAAATGAATAGTGGTAATTACAACTGTTATGCTCCAGGTGCTGTATGTCATTTATAAAATTGTGATTGTGATTGGCTATCTGTTCTAACACTAACCATGGCAACTTAGTGAACACAGGACGATAATTCATTTGGGTTATCATCCTTCCTCATTTTCATGTGCATTGGAATCAGAATGCTATCATAAATAATATTTCTCTCTTTGAATATTGGAGGTTATTATGGTACAGATGACCAACTGACTTTTTTCATAAGTTGTTGAAACACATTAAGGAAGACAATTCTAAATACAACTTAAATATCGATGGTAAATGAGCTGTGAGGAGCAGCCATCTATGAATGTGATGTGAAATAGAGTTTTTATGCTGAGGGTAACCAAGTTACACATTTCTGGCCAAAAGGATATAGATGGAGGTGTGTTCAGCCTCTTGAAAGGCTTTTGCTTTTCCTAATAAAAGGACAGAAATGGCTTATGGCAGCTTTTTCCTAATCCCACTCCTTCCTGCCTTGAATGTGAACAAGCTCTCTAGAGTTCCAGCAGCCCTCTTATGACCAGCTGATGGTTAAAATAACCTTAAGGATTGAAGAATGGAAAGAAAATAGGTTTCTGGTTTCTAGATGGAATCATCAAGGATGTAGCCCAATGTTAAGAGTTAACTAACTAGCTTCAGATTATTATGTGATACAATGAAACCCCTACACATTCAGTTCTCTGACAGTTTAGCTTTATTTTCCATTTCTGGCTGAATTTATCAGGACTCTTTTCATTTTTGGCTGTAGAAGTTTCCATATTTATTGTGACCTAATAAAATAATTTTAATTATTTGTGAATGTTCTATAACTGTTCTACCTATGCCACTCTACCATCTTCTTCCCTAAGATTATTTTCCATGTTGTAATCTAGAAAGTTTGTTTTAAATATATTCTTGCTTGAATTGAAATTTTGGAATGCTAGTTATGATTTTTTTTTGTCTATTTTTTTTTTTTTTTACAAGAAACTTCCTTACTGATTTCCATTGACTCATAGAAGTCCTATGTGAAGTATGGTACAAAATCCAAAAGGGCTTTTATCTTCTTGCTTTCTGTATAGGTAATTGAAACATCAGCTGTATCACAAATATAACAATAATTTTGTGCTGGAGAGAATAGCATTTGCTTTCTTAGTTCACTCTAACACAGTAGATAAGTATTCACTAGTGTGTTTCTCCTTGACTTTTTTAAACAACTTGTCTACAGAGGATCAGCTATCTCAAATTCTGCTTTGTTATAAACCTCACATCACTTCTGTATCTGCTGGGCATGGAAGCAGGGAAACTTCGCCCAGAGACTCAAAGCCAGCCAGCTTCCAAGTGACCAACCTTACAGAGCCAGTTTCCAATGAAGAAAGAGAACACAAAAATCCTTGTGATATTCTGATACATCTTTGATAATTAATTGGACTGTCTCACACACACAAAAGCTGTATAGACTTGTAGTCATCCACCAATCTTATCTAAATACTCTATTTTTACCTGGTCCAAAACACATCTTCAGATAATCAAAGCAAAATGCAAGAAATTTGCTTATTTGTATACTTTAACATTTTATTGAACCTAAATAGAAAATGTGACATATGTAAACATCTGTAAAAGAATAATCACCACTGGGAAAATATTATGGTTGTTGAGAGATTATTCATATTATTTAGTTAACAGAATAAAATGTGGCCCTCACTTGCTTGTGCATGGGAAAATGAGTCTAAATTAGTTGACTATCCTCAACTGTGGATTCACTGAATTTTTTTTGAATTAAAATATGTAGTGCTTTCTTAAGATACTTGGGATAAGATAGCTAAATTAGTTCCTGATTCAAATATCCATTAATTTGCAAGCTGAGACCTTACTGTCATTGGCATGTGAACCATGGCCTACCTGGATATTTTTCACTATATTTCCACCCAAAATATATAAAGTTGATAAAAACAGAGAGTTTACCTGATTTCCTCCCATGCCATGACAGTTGAATATACCCACTTTTTCATTTTCCTTGCGGCCCATGTTGTCTAAACATTGATTGGTTTCGACATTCCTTATCTAAAGGAGACACATGCAAAAACATAAATCAGATAATGATATATGAAACATTTTCTGATATTTTAAAAGAACACATGTAAGGACAATATTTTGTAAGGTAATTTCTCCAAAAACACATTACTTTAAATATTTCCCTTTCCTTTTTTTTTTAATGTAAGTTCTAAACTATTGATGAAAACTTGAACAGATGGGCATTGGTGCTAGCTTCTAATCAAAAGGTACTCTGTTTATAGTACCTATATATTATAAATTAGGAATTCTTCCCAAAATCCTTTTAAAATTTGGACAGCTTTCAAATTCTACTCAAATAGTCAGTCTATTCTTGAACGCCTATAGTATCATGGGCAAAGAAACGGAAACAAATTAACATTCAAATTCATCTCTTTAGATTGCTTCATTACTAGATGTTCAGTTATATATAATAATAAAGATTGATTACATTGTTTACTTATGTAACTAAAACATTTTCATGCATCTTTTTTCATTCCCAGTGCCAAACTAAATGGAAATCATTTGACCCTAACAAAAGCTATTACAACGTAAATGGTGATTTCTTATTAAAAATTCCTCAAAAGCAAGATTAAATTGCCGACTGCAAACTTAACATTCTTGACTTACACTCAAATGCTGCATTAGTCCCATAATTAACATAAAGTTAATACATATTTGAGCCAAATGTAATTACAAAAGCCATCCATTGTATTTTAAGATGCTGAAATTACTGAATGGAGCACAAATGAATGCAAAAAAAGAAAAATCTTCCTAATACTGGTATGTTTTAGATTTTTCTTTAACCTGAACCTCAACTATTTGCACTTGCTACTTGCTTCTGAAAAGCAAGCTTTTATTTCCAACTCTGACTTGCATATTTTACTGTTCACGCATACATTACTTGGAGATATCTACTTAATTTCTATGTTCTAAGTACATATTTCATTGCATTGGCAAAAGAATAATATAAAAATTTTTTTACAGAGGATGGACTAGATTTATACCAAAGCCATGATCAAGTATGGTACAGAAGCCTATGATCAGGTAAAGTTCCCTGAATTGGAAAAACAGTGGCATGATTTGCAGTAAGCTCCCACTTAATGCAACACTTAGTGAGAGCTGAAAAGAGTTAAGCAGTATGGGGAAGTACTAATGGGTTGAGAATTAGAGCAAGATTATAGATGTATTCATCAAGAAATCTGAGCAGTAACCCATTAGAAAGGACAACAAACTGTGAATATTACAGAAAGGAAAGTTTTTGATAATTACTTTGAGGAAGCAAACCATTCCCAAATCCCACACTGATGGGTTTAGGTCTAAAATGTATCCTCTATCTGACAGCTTGGTTTGGGCACAGGAGAATGAGTTTATAGGCTAAGACTATGGATTTTTCAGGACCTGTTGCTGGCTAGGATTGAGAAAGGCATGTAACAGATGATGTAGTAAATTAGTCTGCCTATGATTTACAATACATAAGTTGAATTGCTTTTAAATACCTAGATTAGACTTGTTTTGTTACTTTTCACAAAGGCATATTTTTGAGGAACAGTGTTATTTGCTATTATTATTGATTCAGCATTCTTAAAATGTATAGAATCATGTAACACTATAATATTTAGAGGAAAAAATCTCACAAAATGAGTAATTCACCTTTAGATGTGAGCTATGAAATCTGATTTAAGGATCTCTGCTAGGTGTCTGATAGATACTCGTTAATAATTACAGGCATCACAGGCTGAGCCATTTGTCTTTCCTGGACAACAGGAGACTCAAAGCCATATTCACCTTAGTTAATGCTCTGACAGTAGCATTCAATGGAGCATCCTACTCTAGTAAATTTTCAAAACGAAACTCCCTCGACTACCCAGGGGAGAAGTTTAAGGGTTAATGTTTCCAGCTATCTCTGACAGGAAATGCTTGCACAGACCATTTAAAAACTTCATATGTCTAAACCTGCTGCCCCAATGCTTTATTAAAGAGTTGAAAAACTTATACACACACACACACACACACACACACACACACACACACACACACACGTATATATATATTTCCTGGCGCGCGCGCTTTCTCTCTCTCTCTCTCTCTCTATATATATATATATTATATATATATATAATACACACACACACACACACATATATTTCCTGGCTCTCTTCATTTCTTCCACTTTTTTCTGGAACTTTCATTTTCTTTCCCCTATTGTTCCTACTCCCTCAACTTGGGCTTACTTTCTAGACATTTCTCCTGATAGAGCTTCACTTAGAGATTTTCAAGGATTCACAGGTCACAGAGTGTTCAGATGCTCAGACATTAGAAAAAGAGGCTTTTCACTGATTTGCAAATTGGGTAGTATGTTAGTACTTCCCCTGATTTCAGCTACTATTGTCAAATCGGCATGAAACAATTTTTCATGAGCATCTATTGTCTAGTTGGGTGTTATCCTGGTCTCATTTCTATTAAACAACCTATTGCTTCCCCTTTTCTTGAGAAGGCTGTAGTATCATATGGTCATGAAATTGACGTCTCATATTTTAGGATGTGTGGGAATAACTGCCACCTAATTTTGTTGTCAACATTATTCATCAATTTTTGGTTTTGACAACCTAGATTCTCATTTTGTTTGAATGGTGGAATTGACTTATTTGGGGAGTCTCAGGTAAAGAAGTCTGATCTATTTTTCACATGTTCTAACTTTTCCACAACATGATTCGATAACTTATGAATGTGTACTATTGTCCTTTAGAAAGTAGCAGGTACTAAGAAGCTGCAAGATAGGAATTCAGGTAAAATATAATAAGACTGGCTAGACATGGGATTTGGAATACTAGAAAGAGACAGCACTCACTAATTTAGATAAGCTGTCAGGGGACAGACCACCAATACCACCACTGAAATAATAATAATTAGCAAGTATTTTGATTGTGTATGTGCCATGCATTGTTCCCAGCATTTAAGTATAATAGTTACCTTAAAATCTACAGCCAAGTGATTACCCTATTCTTATTAATGAGCACATGAATACAAAGAGAAGTTAATTAATTTTCCCAAATAAGGCACTGAAAGTTGCTAAAATTAATTTGGAAATTGCCCGATCCTGACATGAAGATAGGCAGGCAGTTTTTGTCAGAAAGGAATCCTGGAAGGAACATGGGAGGTTTGAGTCCTACTTGGACAGAGGTGCAGACCATCCAGAAAATGGTGAGGACCTGTGCAACAAGACACATGAAAGCTGAGCTGTCTAAAATAAGACCTAGGGGCCAGGTCAGGTAGATAAGGCACAAAGTGTTCTTTATGCTGAGTGCCAGACTGTTGGACTGAGGTCATGGAAATAATTTCTGGCTATGGCCAGGATGACATTGGATAAAACCAGGAAAGGCCATGGAGTGACAGGGAATGGGATAGCGATAGTTTCATCAAAAGAAAAACAGGAAGGGTCTCCCTGGTGGCACAACGGGTTAAGCGTAGCCCTGTGGAGCTACTGGTGGCTGGGGCTCAGTTCGAGTTCGATGCCCAGCAGGGAGATTCCCACATGGTGCGGCAGACCTCTCCTGCCTCATCCGCTGCTCCCCCCAGCAGTGTATTTCGATCTGCCTGTTCTGCTCCCCACTCTGTCTCTGGTAAACCCTCTCACTGCCCCACACCTCTGACCCAGTTTGTATGCATAAATAAATCAATCCTAAAAAAAAAAAAAGATTAAAAGAAAAATAGGAAGTGCCCATCATCTGGATAGAGACAATACTTGAAAAGTTTAAGTCACTAGGTCTATGAAATCGAGATTTTTAAAAATCCAAATACATACAGAAGGCAGCTTGTGTACACTGGGGTGATGCTCAAGTCAGTGAGTTCAATAATAAGGGAATCTGCTATATCTTCTTCAAAATAAGAATGGCCACTAGTGTGTACTGTTGGCATGCAGAAAAATTCAAACTATGCATCCCATCTTTTGAAATTCAAAGAGATCAGATTTAGGATGATCTTTTGTAATTTTTAAAACAGAATATTTCTATGAACTTCCTGGGGCCTCAATACCAAAGAATGTTGTTCAATCAAAGAAGTGATTTCAGAAAAGGCCCTGATATTCTCACTGGTACCATATTATCTAACAACACTGATTGCTTGCTCCTGCCATTAATTCTGAGAAAAATCTTGGTAACCAACCACTGAAGAATTTTATCCATTAGAAATTCCTTAGAGTCTATTATATCAACTAAACAAAGCATGCCAGTAGTTCTGAGATCTAGAAAATTCTTTTGACGTATTCTTTAAGTGATGGCCTAGCTTTGAATATATGACATTGGGCCAATTTAACTGTTGTCTGCTTTGAGTCTTCTTTGTTTATCTATACCTTACGGCTTAAAAGACAATTTTAGAAATTTTAGAAAACATTTTTTTCCATTTGTGATTTGATTTCTTTAATCACAAGATTTCCGCTAAATGTTTCTTCTCATCAACAGCATCGGTAATGTTCTTAGCACTAAATATCATTTGTTCATTAGTTTTTGCTCCCTCTGCTGGATTGCAACATCAAGCAATAGGAACGTTAATTCTAAAAAAAAAGACAAATTCTCCCCTTACATGAAATCTCTGTTTCAAAACTAATATGTAAAATCCATGCTATATATGAGATTAAACAACTAGCTTTAAAGAATTTTAATTGCTCTAACACATGCTTACCCTTCAATTTTACTCATATTACTTATTATCAATATTTTACATATGTCAACCTCATTTGGTTTTTCTTTACTTTGTAAAGAAGGAAATAAGCACAATTGCAGTAAATTTTAGAGTTTAATGTTAATATTTCCATATTAAAATTGGTCTGGTGAATATGCATTTAAGAATATTTTCTCTTTACAAAATTGTGAATAAATCACAAAGGATGAGTGTGAAATCCCAATTTCACAAACCCAATCTGACTTTGCTTATATAGACATGGGTTTAGAATGACCCGATTAATGACTATAAATTGCTAATATGTGGTAACTTTAGCTCCTTTCACAAAAAAGTAAGGGACATAGAAAATTAAAACATTTCATTTAGTCTAGTGGGTAACAAAAACAAATAAACAAAATTCTGTGGGAATTTAGTGAATACCCAAGTGGTATTTTAGTTTGTTGCACTTATTTTTATTAATACACAGTTGAAAAATAGAATTATTTCTAGTCTAATTACAAGCATTGTAAAGTAAAAAATATCTCTTCGGATAATAAAATTGTTCATTTTGTTCATAAATGGGTTACCCAGATCAACATTTTTTAACATTAACATCTTATTTAGAGTAACAGTCTGCCTATACATATGAACATTCATTAACCCTTGGATGAAAATTACAGTATTTCCAGGCTCTATGGAAAGAAAATACAGATAGAAAGAATGCCCCCATTTGTGTAAGTTATCTAAAAATGAAACTTTTTGATAGTTATCCTATTAAAGGGTCAAGACTGTGTATTTATAAATAGATCTCCTTATTACCAACAGAGAGGGTAAAGCTCTAAGTGGCTTAGCCTCTGCATTGGGCAGTAAGTGATTTTAAATTTAATCCCTGCAATCTAGCAGCTTCACAGATGTCTATTCTCAGTTATTTAAATATTCTCGTCAATAATATTTAAGGAATACAATATCCATGTGTAAGGACCTTAACTAGGTACTGAGGTTAAAGAATACAAGAGGAAAAAGAAGAGCTGAGGCCAAGCAGGCAATGGAAAGCACACAGATTAATGTTAAAACACCTTCTAATGCAAATATCAAGCTCCAAATAGTTAACACTTGACTCCAGAAATCCTCTTCTCCATTCTCTTGCCCTGATTTTCCAGTCTTCTACATAGCTCTTGATACATTTTTTTTCCCCCAAAAGGCCAAAAATTGGGCATGGCACATTACTACCTTAGAATGTTATTTTTCAATCTTATACTTAAATTAGCATTTATATTTGCAAGACCAGAGCCTGGCATGCTAAATCCAAATAAGCTAAAGGGCTAGTTAAGAAAGAATTTAATGCTGCAAAGAGCTTGATTTCCTTATTCTATTATGATCTGCTTACTGAGTCTAAAAGGCACATGCTTCATTAAGCTACTTAAAGGCTTTAGTTCGAAGCAATTGAACAGCTTTTAATTTCCCATTGGAAATTGCATGTAATTCATGGGCTGGATAAAGTAATATTTCAATTACCTGAGCAAAATGCAAACATAAGAAATTAAGATACAGCAGTCTGATATATGACTACAGATGATTATTTTGTTGTGATAATATATAATAATAGAAGAGTTGAATACTATATTTACCTCTGTCATTCAATAAATCTGGGAAAGTTATAAAGAGAAATGGATAGGTAAGTGTTTATATTCACCAATATACTGCAATATTAAAAATAAGAAAAACATTGAAATGTAGGGAAGTTGTAAATTGCTAAGTCCTAACAATTTCACTTGAAATCAAGTAAGGAGTACATATGAATATATTACAAATAAAGTAGTTTGGATACATGATGCCACTTTGAGCTTCCAACTATTTTGAGAGAAAATGTCTTTACATACTGGAAGAAAAAAATAAGTTTTTTGTATTTTTTCCAATAATGGTTTATGACATGCAGTAAGAAAGAGAAATATATAGTAAATAACTAATGTCCATCCCAAACTCATTATCAAAATGTTCATTTTAAATTATGTATACATGACTATGCAAAATTGAATTGGGAAATATGCTTGGTGAATTTGTCCTTCTGTTTCCATGGAAACAGATGCTGGATTGCATCTTGTTAAGGCTAGTTTTAAAGTGGAAAACTATAGTACATTATATCCCAGCAACTTCAAAATTTAATATATCTCACAGATTTTTCAATTTAATGGGTTTCAAAACAGTAGTTTATAGCAGGCCTATATAACTCCTGTAGCGCTTTATTTCTACTGAATTTATTACCCATTTGATTCTCATTTGCATCTCTTCTACAAGGACATAAGAGTAGAAGTCTTTCCATATTTGACTTTGAATCCTTCGCACATAACACAAGTTCCAGCTCAAGCTCTTATTTAACAAAGACATTATGAATGATTACAATATAGTAACTTTCCCCTTCTAGTCATAAGAAAAAGTGAGCTTTTTTTTTTTTAAAGGTTTATTTATTTATGCATACAAGTTGGGGTACAGGCCAGAAGCATGGGGCGGCGAGAGGGTTCACTAGAGAGAGTAGGGAGCAGAACAGGCAGATCAGAAATACACTGCTGAGGGGAGCAGTGGGCAAGGCAGGAGAGATCTGCTGTGCCATGTGGGAATCTCCCTGGCCGGGTGTCGAACTCACGTTACCATTGTCGACAGCTCCACAGCGCAGTGCTTAACCTTCGCGCCACCAGGGAGGCCCAAAAAAAGTGAGCTTTAATGTCATACTAACACATATTTGGATTCTGAATCCAATAGTTAGCTAGCTCTATGATCCAAAGGTCAATCACATAAGCTGTTTACATGTAAGTTTTCCTTATTTAATTGGTGGTAATGAAACTCAAGTCATGGAGATGTGATTTTTAAATAATACAAATGTTACAAAACACTGATATAATAAATATAGTAAGAACCAATAAACTGTAGCTGTAATAAACACAATAACTATAACTACTTGTGCTGATACTACTTCTTACCAGGCATTGTGCTAGGTGCTCTATATCTTCAAGATCCCTATAAGCCTGCATCATTAATTTTAAAGTGCTGACAGATACAAGAAGATACCTAGTGTCACTCAAGTCATAAACTGTGAGGCCAGGATTCAATATTTGCCTGTCTGACTCCAGGGCTTGGGATTTTCCAATACAACATGCTGTCTTTTATGTTTCAAAAACCCAGAAAGGCACAATCTCACCCTTTAAAATCTTCTCAAAATATTTCTGTAAATTTAAATATGGCCGTGGGACTATTTCAGAAGATAGTTAATACAAAATTTGTAGGTTACACAAAAAAATTTACCACAATATAGTCTATTTTTTCTTTCCTAGAAAGTCAGTTTATTAGTATCTCTAGATGTACTCCAGGAAAGCATAAAATTGAATTTTTATTACAGATGTAAATACCTAGGTTCAAGAAACTTTTCAGTGAAGAAATGAGTGTATTATATATTTTATTGGGGATCTTTTGTAGAACTAGATCATAGTAACTGTTAAGTAAAGTATTCTAGTTTTAAAAGTAGTTTTGTGTATTTTAAGTATTGAATATAAATCCCTGTGACATTAGTGCTAGCAGGGGTGTATTACATAGTTGAAAACCACGGGACAGCTCTGCCCAATACAAATAATTAAAAAAAACGAAAACAAATCCTGAGGCACAGGACTGTTAAGTGAATGAAAGTACTGCCTAGAAATGGGTGAATTCATTATTATTACACATGAACTATTTCATTCCATTAAGGCTAAATATATATGAACAGAGGTTCTATACAGAGATATTTACATGACTAGAGTGGAAGTGGAGATTTGGCAAATAGGGCATGGATATAGCAAAGAAAAAACACTTTCAAAAACAAGCTAAGGCTATGTTCTGCTTGAATGTTTAAAAAATGACTTTATAGTTAAGCATATGTAAGGTATGTTTATGAATTAAAGTTATAGAACAGATAAAGTTATGGATAGATTTAGATTTTATTTTTGTAAGTGAATTGAAAAACCTAACAAATAAAACTGTATTTTTAGATATTCTACCATTATGATCTACAAAATTCCAGTTTCAATCTGAAAACAAATGTAATAATTACTTTCCAAATGTATTATTGCTGAAATACTTTAATTATAACTCATATTAACTTATTTTTGATCCTCAAACCTAATCTCTATTAAGTGGGAAATTACCAATATGGAGCATATAATTCATAATACAATACACCTTATTTGGAGCAACAAAACATGTATTATGTGCACATGTTTCTATAGTTATGATGAAATCAACTGTACCTTTTTAAAATTCAAATGTGTATTTCTATTGACTCTATATATTTTGGAAAAGAATGGTGCAGATAAATGTTTCTCAGTAGATCCACAAAGTCAATAAAATTTTATTAATACTGCCAAGATTTACTTGCAGTTTTCACTCTTATGAATATACCAGGAATCTTCCAGAGGCTAAATAGTGGGTGATATTACAATAGATTGAATATCAAAGCAGATATGAAAGTATAGATATCTTCTATTAAGCCAGACATTAATGCATTTTATTTTTATTTTTTAAAGTTTTATTTTATTTATTTGTGCATACAAGAGCTGGGGTATAGGCTAGAGATGCAGCGGGTAAGAAGATTCACCAGAGACAGAGTGGGAAGCAGAACAGATGGATCTACTGAAATACACTGCTGAGGGGAGCAGTGGGTGAGACAGGAGAGGTCTGGGGCTCCATGTGGGTTGCTCACTGGATGGGGATTGAACTCATGCCACAGTGGACAGTGATAGCTTCACAGAGCTGAGACTTAGTCCTTGAGCCACCAGGGAGGCCTCATTAATGCATTTTATAAAAATACAAATACTAATCTTTTTACAATTTGATTTTAGTTTGGATAATTTTTTAAAATGTTACTTCTATTACTACTACATCATTTTAATGAATTAATAAATATGTTTTCAAATCTCATTTTTAAATTTAATACAGTAAATATTAATAGCTATATCCCATATGAACAAAAGTTCTTGTTGGTTGACAATAAATTTTAAGAGTATAATATCAATGACAAAAGTTTCAGAACTAGTAGCAAAAAAAAAAAAAAAAACCCAAGAAAATACAATTTATTCAGTCTAAAACTGTCCCTTACTTTTACAAATCCCTATGGTGAAGACCATTATGGTTCATGTAAAATATGAAAAGTAATTTAAAATAGATTTATTTTGAAAACCTTTAAGTATTTTATTCACAACCTGAGAAGTAATGGGTTCCTTAGAAATTGCTCCATTTTCAAAATATATTTATAACTTAACCAAAATAAATAATTCATACCTCACCAAGTGAGTAATAACGTCTTGGGATCTGGGAGTCCGGGTAGATGTTTTCTAGGTACCAAGAAAAGGGTTTACACTTCAGATTTTCTCTTAGTGTTTTTCTGACTGACACATCTCCATAATCCACTTTGACAACACCTGGAATTTTTCAGAGAAACACACATGTCAGTTTGTGCTATTTTTGTTTTAGCACTATTTCACTCTGTTTACTTTGCTATCAGTTTTTTTTCTCTATAATTATAGTTCCATCAAATTCAATTGCATATGCAGCAGCTTCTACACTGATTTTCTTGCTATCATCTAATTAGTACATTAAACATATTTTAAAAAAAACAGTTCTTCTGTTGGTTATGACTTTTCAAATGCAAATATTTTTCACAAAGTACTTGTAATTCTTAGATTGAATAATTAATCAACTAAGTAAAACCTGGTATTAACTTAGAATCTCATAATCAAAACTTAAATGAGTTGTTTGATATTGTAGTTGGTTCTCTTTAATAAAAATTTCAAAAGCACCAATGTTTTTGCTAATGCTAATATTCTCCCTACACCGTCATTTGTTCACCACCTGTAGACTTCAAGAGAAATTACTATAAATACATTCCTTACAATGGATGGCTGTTATGTGTTCCGATTTTCCCTTCTTCTTGAACTTTTATTCTAACTAGGTTTATCAGCAACCTATTCTATACTTTATTGAATTTTTCCCTCTGTTTTATAAGTTACTGTAAGCTACTTCAAATCCTTGGATAGCTGGATAGTAAATAAACATAAAGAAACTAACATAAACAATATATATTCACATGTGTATACTAAAATTGCTTAATTTTACATCAAACAGTAGCAGAATATATGAAATTAAAACAAATGCTTCTATTAAAGATCATAAAATGATGTTTTGTAGTCACAAAATTAAAAACATTAACGCCTCTAATTTTTATATGAAAAGATGTTGACATGACTTCTTATTATCATTATAAAAATAGATAAAATCAATATACCAAATTTGGCTGAAATCACTGTAAGATTACAATTATTTTTTAGATTATTTTGACAAGTTTTATTTTTAACTTGGTTAAGACCAATAAGCAACCAGAATTTGTGCATAAAAAAATTCCCAAATTTAAGATATCCTACACCAACCAAACTGCAAAAGCAATCAACTGTTCTACAAAATAAGGAACACATGTTTAGATAATCCAAATGTCTTCATCTAATTGTATTATTTGGATCACTACATTAAAAAGTGGTAACACTCTTGAAATCTCCTATTAATGTTCTTCTCTCACACTTTCTTTTCCAAATTTTTGTTTTTCCAAAATGCATTGCCTTACTGTTTTTAGAAAATATTCAGATGATGCCTAAGCAGCTGAGCCATTTCCTTCCAAGAGAAAATATTGATTTTTCAAGCTGGTGTTTGAACAGAAAACAACAAGGTCTTTGGACTTTTTAAACAGATAAATATTTGCTTTCAGAATAATTCTTTTTTTTTTTAAGATTTATTTATTTTTGCATACAAGCTGGGGTGCAGGCCAGAGGTGTGGGGCGGTGAGAGGGTTCACCAGAGAAAGAGTGGGGAGCAGAACAGGCGGATGGACGGAATACACTGCTGAGGGGAGCAGCGGGCGAGGCAGGAGAGGTCTGCTGCGCCATGTGGGTATCTCCCCAGTCTGGTATCGAACTTGCGCCACAGCCAGCGACTGCTCCACAGAGCTGCGCTTAACCGGTTGCGCCACCAGGGAGGCCCTGCTTTCAAAATAATTCTATCCAGAATTTGCTATCTGGAGTTCAACCTTTAAAAGAAGAGGCTTGGAAATATTTACAAAACATATCACTAAAATAATTTTTCATCTTGTTAAGTGATGCAGTAATTGAAATGATATAATCTAATAGTCTTCAAAATCATATAAGGAGATGTCATTACATCCAGAAAAAAGAGACTACATCCTCTGAAAGCACAGTGCAATGTTTTTACTATTCTGGTTCCATTTTAGTGGGAAAATTTAATTGAGGTGATTTATTTATATGTTAGTATTCTTCCTTTATCATCATCTTAAGACTCAGTAGTCCTGGCTACACAATTTTTTTTTTCCTTGAAGGGTTTTATGAATAGTTTTCTGATTGGAAATAAATGCGAAGTTTCATTTGCATATAATTTACATATGTAAGAAACCATGCTAATCGTTGGTAAAGGGTGTCTGACGCAGAATGACAGAGATTAACAAAGAAATCAAAAGAATTTTTGCCTTAGCACTTAAAAGACCATCCTGGCATTGCAACTGCAACTTGGGTTTTGTCCTAGTCCAGGATTATCACTTTAAATTGTCTTTAGAAGTGCTCCAAACTACTATGGACTTCTTGTAATATTTTGGTAAGGATGACATTTTCCTGCTTAGCAGTGAGATGTCACGTCAGAGATAGTAATGTTGACAAGACATTTCATATACTCCTCTGCACTTCCTAGGACCCTGAGTTTAGGCAGGGATATCTGACTTTACCGCTAATTATGTTACTTTTTGTCCTTTGTACACATAATGAACACATTTATTTTTATTTATTTATTTTTTTTAAAGATTTACTTATTTATGCATACAAGCTGGGGTACAGGCCAGAGGTGTTGGGCAGCGAGAGGGTTCACCAGAGACAGAGTGGGGAGCAGAACAGGCAGATTGACCAAAATACACTGCTGAGGGGAGCAGTGGGCGAGACAGGAGAGGTAGGCTGTGCCATGTGGGAATCTCCCCAGCTAAGTGTCGAACTAGTGTCGCCACTGCCGACAGCTCCAGAGTGCAGTGCTTAATCGCTGCGCCACCAGGGAGGCCCAATGAACCATTTAAAAATGATTCACACGTTCCAGTTCACTTTAATAAAGGTCACCAACTACTTTTCTAGTATAGCTCATTGATTGACCAATCTATAGGCCACATTCACTTTTATATCTAAATTTTATCCAGGATCAACTTAGTATAATGTTATAACTATATATGTAGATGATAGTATCTTGACACCTGTGAAATACAAAATGTTGGTTTTCATAGAGTAAATACAAAACAGATACTCTGAACTTGTTACTGTACCAACATTATGAATATGCTGCAGTCCTTGAGTATCTCCTTATATAGTCTTGTTTTCTTTTAATAAAAAAATTTCAGGAGCAATTTCTTTTGTGGACTCAGAAAAAGGGAAAGCTGGGTTTTTCCTAGCAACTAGTTTACTTTTATCTTACAAACACTACTAATGTTATAGCTGATAAGATAAGCCTCTATATTCTACCCAGTTAATCATATGAATGTAAAATTTATAAATACATCTAAGACTATGTTTGAAATAGTAAAAGCATTTGTCCATCCAACCATGGCGTGATATGGTATGGTTAGTCTCAGAACTATAGAGATAATATTACTTAAGGGACTTAAACTCCATAAAATACATTTTTGTATATGCTTTACTATTTTATCTCTGTAACATCACTATCTATTGGTTTTGGTATGTTTAAGGATAAGGTTTGTTTAAGGAATTGAGATTTTGAATGTTCAAATATCTCACTCAAGCTTACTTAGAAAAGGAGAAACATTAAAAATCACTCACATCTATCGATACTAAAGCCCATGCTCTTGTAGACTCTACTAGAATGGGATCATAAAACTGGAGAAATACTGAAAAACCTATACAGAGATATCTTTCCCTGGGTAGTAATACAAAATGTGCTATTTATCATTCCTTGAAGAATTGAATCCACTTGGCAAATTTTCCCTCTCCAGAGAGATCATGATCCAAGATCCTGCACAAACTTGAATTCACTGAAATAAATGATCAGTAAATGAAGTAAATGACAGTTACTTTACTGATTTCAGTGTGCAATTGACCAAAATAAAATGCTTCACAAATTATGTCCTATCCAATACCAGTTTGGCAGGATGCTAGATATTACTGTTTCTTCAATGCTGTAACATATATTACCCTAATATACTATGTCTGAAGTAGTGATGTATTCCATAATAAAAGGCATCTAACAATTTTTTAAGCATTTTTTTTTAAGATTTATTTATGCATACAAGCTGGGATACAGCCAGAGGCGTGGGGAGGTGAGAGGGTTCACCAGAGACAGAGTGGGGAGCAGCACAGGCAGATCGATGGAAATACACGCTGAGGGGAGCAGCGGGCAAGGCAGAGAGGTCTGCCACGCCATGTGGGAATCTCCCTGGTGGGTGTCGAACTCTCGTCCCTGCTGCTGACAGCTCCACAGCGCAGCACTTAACCGCTGTGCCACCAGGGAGGCCCAAAAGGCATCTAACAATTGCTGTTGGGGATAAGACAACTGTATTGCAGTTTTCACTATTTGAACATCTACAAATTTGTTTTTTTCCTTTATTGATTAACTAGCCAATTTCAGTTTCAGCAATTAATAACAGACATACATTTAAATGAAAGGGCATTTAAATACATTCTAATTATTGCCTGAGAAATTTTCCTTTGTTACTTCTGATAAATTCAAGAAAATTGTCAGGTGAAAATTTACTGAATGGTTTCAGAAACTTGGAAGAAAATTTCAGCGATGATCACCTTTTAAGAAAGTCTATATTCTCAATCATGTTGATGGTACTAGAATGACAGCGGGTGGAAAACATATACTCACCAGTAAATGTGCATTGAAAAGTGATTCAAAAGATTCAGCCTCCAAATGTGAAGACAGTACATGAACAATATTCTTGCTTATTTAAAAATAAATTCCATAGAAGAAAAGCAAATGACCAACAGGTACATGAAAAAATGTTCAACATCACTTATAATCAAGGAAATGCAATCAAAACCACAATGAGATACCACCTCACACCTGTGAGGATGGCACACATTAAAAATACAGGCAACAACAAATGCTGGAAAGGATGTAGAGAAAAAGAAACTCTTCTACACTGCTGGTGGGAATGCAAACTGGTCCAACCACTATGGAAAGCTGTATGGCGATTCCTCAAACTGCTAAAAATGGAACTTTCATACTACCCAGCAATACCACTTTTGGGAATCTACCCAAAGGACACAAAAACACTAATCCAAAAAGATACATGCACCCGTATGTTTATTGCGGAACTGTTTACAATAACAAAGGTATGGAAGCAACCCAGATGTCCAAAAATAGATGACTGGATCAAGAAGATGTGGTACATATACACAATGGAATACTATTCAGCATTCAAAGAAGACAAACACATGCAATTTGCAGCGACATGGATGGAATTAGAGGGGATCATACTCAGTGAAACAAGCCAGAAAGAAAGAGAAAAATATGGAATGTTTTCACTTATAACAGGACTATAGGGAAACCAAATAGGAGAGAGACACTCAGCAGGGGAGGGGGGGAAGAGGAGGGTTAGGGCACAAAATGGAGTAGAAAAGGACACAAGGGACCACGGAGATGGATCATGGGTGACTTGGTGGTGGGTTACCCAAGGGGAATACAAAATGTAAAAGATATAAATAACAATAAATATATATATATTAAAAAAAGTGATGAATACAAATAATTTTGATGAAAAATAAAAAAAATAAAATAAATTCCATGCATATACAAGAATTATATGATAAAAAAGCTGTACATGAATTATTTATTCCTAAATGAATTTATTTAATAAAGACAAAATAATTCTAGATGAAAGGAAGTGTTACAGTATAGTTTAATTGGAAACTTAATTCTTAGCGGTCTATAATTAAATGACGATCTTTAAAATGTTGGCAGCTTACAGTAGATGAAATAAATTACTTAAAAATTTATTATCTGGTCACATTTTAAGAGAAACAAAGTTCAAATAGCTGATTTCACCACAGGACTTCTTAGAATTTTTACTGTGCTAAAGTGTATTTTGAAGATCCAGAGCAGGCAATATTTCCACAATTTACCTGTCCTCTGGCAAAATAGGGAAAACAATGGTTTACTGAAAATGTTGAGAAACACAGCCTTATGGTATTTTCTATATTGAGGCAAAAATAAGGAAAGACTTCCATATCACTTAAAGATTTTTATTTATACTAAAATAGGTGATATTACCCTAAGTTATTAGTCCTTTTCCAAAATATTGAGACAACAAAACATTCTGAATATATGTAGATGTAATTATTATTTTTTATATATATTTCCATCCTTCTAATTCCATCCATGTCGCTGCAAATTGCATGTGTTTATCTTCTTTGAATGCTGAATAGTATTCCACTGTGTATATGTACCACACCTTCTTGATCCAATCATCTATTTTTGGACATCTGGGTTGCTTCCATACCTTTGCTATTGTGAACAGTGCTGCAATGAACATACGGGTGCATGTATCCTTTTGGATTAGTGTTTTTGTGTCCTTTGGGTAGATTCCCTAAAGTGGTATTGCTGGGTCGTATGGGAGCTCCATGTTTAGTAGTTTGAGGAATTGCCATACAGCTTTCCATAGTGGTTGCACCATTTTGTATTCCCACCAGCAGTGTAGAAGAGTTCCTTTTTCTCCACATCCTTTCCAGCATTTGTTATTGCCTGTATTTTTAATGTGTGCCATTCTCACAGGTGTGAGGTGGTATCTCATAGTGGTTTTGATTTGCATTTCCTTGATTATAAGTGATGTTGAGCATTTTTTCATGTATCTGCTGGCCATTTGCTTTTCTTCTTTGGAGAAGTGTCTTTTTAGCTCTTCTGCCCATTTTTTGACTGGGTTATTGGCTTTGTTTTTGTTGAGGTGTGTGAGTTCCTTGTAAATTTTTGCTATCAGTCCTTTATCGGATGTATTGTGTGCAAAGATCTTTTCCCAGTTGGTAGGGTGTCTGTTAGTTTTGGTTATATGTAGATTTAATTAAAGGAGATTTATAACATACCATTTCACTTCGACACTAGTTCTTGCTGCCTGGTTTGAATCCTTCTCTGCCATGTACTGGATTGTGATATTGATTAACTTGCATAAACTCATCAGTTTTTCCTCTATTAAATGGATATGACATAGTGAGTTTCTCAGAGTGTTATAAGATTATTAAGTGAATAAATGTAAAAGAAATAGTGTACTATGTTACATAAAAGTGCTCACTAAATTTTACATATTATGTTTGTTGTATTAATGTGGAGGTGGACCTCAAGGGTACATCATCCCCTGATAGAAGAGTAGGCTAATCATTTTCTAAGCCTGTGCCCACTTCTGTTACATATAAAATGAGTGGAGTGAGAAATCAGCAGGTTAATTTTGGCCCAGATGCCCTTTCAGTGAGAAGCATGCCATACATCACTTTCAGGATTCCTAAGAACTGCACTCCTACAGGTATCATTTAAGGTCTCAACTGAAACATTTTTCAAAGCCCAGAGTACCAATAAAATGAAGTTGAAACTCCACACAGTCATGCATTTGCCATTTCCCCCTGTCCACATTTGTGTGCTGCAGTGATTTTTATACATATGCCACAGAAGAAAAGAAAAGCACAAATTCTGTAATCATGGTCTTTCAATTAAGAAGATATACTACTAAGAAGAGCAGGAATTCAGATTAAAATGAAAACTTCTAACAGAAGATGTTGATTTCTGGTTTGAATGTAAACTTCTAAAAAACATTCTCAATCTTCATTGTTAAACAACTTTCCCATTCTGCTCTGAACTACTAAAATGAGGGAGTTAGAAAAGGCTATAGGGGCACCATTAGTCACCCCAGGGACACTGTGCACTGTTATAATCAATGATAAAAATTTCAATAAGCATGAGTTTGACATATGATTTGGGGGAATGGTAGAGTAACATGTTGCTCCTGGGTTTCCCAAATAGTATTTATTATCTTCTAGTACTAGTCATGTCAAAGACTTGACGCTGAAAACAAAGTTTATTTTATGCCATACACAGATGCAATTCACAAATCAGACTTAACAACACTTGATCTGAGAACTTTCCAGCAGTTATAAATACAGGCATTATTCAGTCATGATAAAAACAAACCAAGTGTGTCAGCCCTACTATTACGATGCTAAAATATTCTCCTACCTAATAGTCTAGTGCTTTATTGCATAGAGAATTCTAATGTGTCTCTTGTCTTTTTTTACGTTTGGTATTTTTCTCAGGATGTCACTGGTCTAAGACTATGCTTCCATTTAATCCAACAAACCATGTGGGTCTAAAGAAGCAATTGGACAACTGAAGGGGAAGGCAGCCTGCCAACAGCTTGAAAGGAAACAGCATGTGTGTGATGTCGTTTTTTGTTTTCTGGTGACTGATTCCTTTAAGGGTAAGGACAGCGTTTTTGGAAAGATTTATTTATTTATGCGTACAAGAACTGGGGTATAGGCGCATGAGAGGATTTACCAGAGAGAGTGGGGAGCCAAACAGGCAGATCTACTGAAATACACTACTGAGGGGAGCAGCGGGTGAGACAGATGTCTGCGGCTCCATGTAGGTTAGCTCACTGGCCTGGGATTGAACTCATGCCACAGTGGCCAGTGATAGCTTCAGAGCACTGAGACTTAAACCCTTGCGCCACCAGGGAGGCCCCAAGGAAAGCATTTTGAGTCACACCATAGTTAAGGTATTCAAATACACAAATTCTGAAGGATATCAAGTATTTCCTAAAAGTTAGTGATTTTGCAAATGTTAATTTAAGCTTCTTATTATGTCTACTATCCTGTCTTTTCCAGTCGCAAGTAGGTTAAAAATTACACATCTTCTGTCAAAACTGAAGGAGGTAATTACTGAAAACTGATAAATTTCAATAAAGTAAAAGTTTGCTCTTCAACAATTGTTTAAAGTCACAAAATTGCATCAAAAGTATAACTGTTTGAATTCAAATTGACCATTCACAGAAGAAAACCCTTTAAGGCTCAGGAAATTGACTGGACCTGTGTGAAGTAGCACAGCTGATAAGTGAGAGAGCTTGTTCATTAAAACCTATGCCTCTAAACTTCTAGGTCAGTGTCCTTAATTGTTCCTTCATGCAACAGGTTTCCATTTTTGTTTTATGTATTGTGTTGAGCAATAGGGATAAAATGCTGAACAAAATCCATATAGGTTAGATATGGAAATAAATTTACCAAATGTGAAATTACAATATATTTGAGAGGGTAGGGAATAAATCCCCAGGTTTTAGGGAGGGGCAGGTCAGGAAAGGCTTCTTGTGATCATCAAGCTAACATGGTTATCAAAGGTGGATGAGATGAAATGGAGAGTGAATAGAGTGAGCATTATAAGAAATGCCTTCTGGTTTTATTTTTAGGGAACATATTGATAAAAAGGTTGCTTTTCTTTGTCTACTACCAAGGAATACTCACTTCTTTACTTTTGTATGAGTTTCTATGGCAGAAATGACAAGATGGCTCTAATTATCCCCATTTCTTGACAGTCATGCCCTTGTGTGGTTCCTTTTCCTTGAAAGTGAGTGTAACCTGTGACTTGCTTCTCACCAAGAAAGTAGGTCAAGGTAAGGGGATGTCACTACCATTATGTTACACAAGATTGTAATTTTTACCTTGCTAGGATTCTCTGTTGACTCTCTTATTGCCTTTGGTGAATTAAGTGGTGTTTTTTTTAGCTGCCCTTTGAAGAGGAACATGCAGGAAACCACTGGTCAATAGTCAGCAAGGAATAAAGCTCAGTTTGACAATCTGCATGGAACTGAATGTATTAACAAATCACATGAACTTAAAAGCAGGTCCTTCTCCAGTCTGGCCTTGAGATGAGACTGCAGTTTTGTCTTCCTGTTCCCTATAGCCATGTTAGAGATCCTGAAGCAGGAGACTGTCAGCTAGGCTGTGTCTGGTCTCCTGAGCCACAGAAATTGTGAGATAAGATATGTCTGTGATTATAAACCACTGAATTTGTGTTTATTTGTTATACAGCAATAGATAATTAATATAAAGTTCATTTGTGTCATTTTAAATTCTATATATGAGATGTCTTCTTTTGGGTACTAATTGTTGTAAATTCTTTATCATCTGAAAAAGATTTTTTTAATTGAACATCTGGAAATAATACATCATTGTTTATGAATATTTAAAAATTGGAACTTTAACAGTGAACTTAATTTGTATATATAGATACTGATGTATAATTAAGCACACCTGAAACTTAGATAATGTTATAATGTAATGTTGCATCAATAAAAAAATTAATAAATGAATGTATAAAGATACTTACCATCTTTTTTCCCCCAAAATGTCATGTGAGAATCTAAAAAGCTAGCTGAAAACTAGAAAAATGGAGACTTAGTTGACTAATTTAAGTTTTTCATCTATAAATACTCCATCTGAGTATAAATTCCAGGTCCATGATATCTTACCCATATGACCTCAGATAAACTTTTTTCCTCATGGAAAATGGAATAGAAATAATTGTATCTACTTCAGTGCATTATCATTAAGAAGTACATGATATAATGCATATAAAGTGCTGGAGCTCAAACATTTTAACTATTATTATGTATAAACACCTGTTCAGTTATATAAAATTTGACACAAAGTATTCCATAATCAAATGGCAGGTCAAAATAATTTATTTCACTTTAAATAATTTTTTAGATACAAATGGGAACAATTTTAAAGTCTAATTACATTCCTTCTGATAGAATGGGGAAATTTAAAGTGATTTTCTTCATGGGTTGAGATATTTGCTACTTCATGTAATAGTCGTTAAAACTATTTTATCAAAAATTTGTTTGAATTTTATCAACATTTTCTTAAGTTCAACAATTATAATACTGTAGGCCTTAATCTTGCATTTTCTCTCTGCCTGCCTAATGTTGAATGCTTACTGTGTTAAGAGGTACTCTGTAAGGTGGTGCTACATAATTCATCCCAAATTTTTAAGAATATTCAAGTTGTGTGATTACCATATGGTATAATTATAGATTTTTGCTTCAAAATAAACCAACACTATTTCAATATTTGTGGAACATAGACATTATAACTTAATTCATATTCAGTAATTATTAACACATCAGCATGCTTTTGCATTTTAAATAGTTTCTAGATGATTAACTTTAAGAAGTTTATTTTAGAAAAGACAAGCTCATGACATTTGCAGCGACATGGATGGAGCCAAAAGGGATAATACTAAGAGAAATAAGTCAAAGGAGAAAGAAAAATACTGGATAGTGTCACTTACATTTGTAATATAGGGAAACCAGACAAAGAGTCAGATAAAGCTGACCTAAAGACTATCCCTTGAGAGCAGACTGCAGAACTGAGACATTGGAGGGGGGGGTGAAGAGAAGGGGTGAGCACAAAGTGGGGAGGGAGCATAATGGACTGTGGTGGTGCTTTGGTGGTGGGAGCACTATTGTACATTGCCTGTAGGGGGGATCCCATACTGTGAAAATACAAACAATGTAAGTCAAGATTACCTCAATTAAAATACATACATACATATATATATATATATATATATATATATATATATATATATATATATATATATAAAACATTTAAAAATATTTATTTTTAAACATTCAGTATGGAAATCAAGGTCTTGTTTGAGTAAGTAGGAGAATTTTAGACAATAACAAACCAAAGATGAATTACTTTAAAATCATTTACACTGAAGCCATATTTTAATTTTCACTTGTAGCTTTGTAACCAAGGATTCTACTTGTAAAGATGACCAATAGTAAAATTAACAAAATGCTAAAAATATTTAGTCAAACTTTGTTAATAAAAATCCAATTTAAAGTTT
Source organism: Scalopus aquaticus (assembly GCA_004024925.1). Lineage (NCBI taxonomy): Eukaryota > Metazoa > Chordata > Mammalia > Eulipotyphla > Talpidae > Scalopus > Scalopus aquaticus. The sequence continues at coordinate 77,956 of PVIJ01007768.1, forward strand.
TCCTAAAAGGAGAGAAAAAGAAAGCTGCATGAATTTTGTCAGATGGGTTTATTTCATTAGAACGTATTGTTAGACCTTAGGCACTATGAATGTTGTGTTATATGCAAATATACATTTTCCATTGTCCTACCAAAGTGGGCTAATGACAAAAAATTTAGGTGACTTAAAAATATTGTTGCTGTTATGGCTAGTTTTCTGCTTTAAAAAAGCTAGGTATAATTTATTAAGGACATTATGTAACTCCAGTCACTATATGTTCTCTAAAATTAGTATTATTATGCTTTTATTTTACAGAGTTTAACAGGAAATTTTCCTGAGACTGCGTCTTAAAATATTTTTTAAAATCACAGTTTATCAAATTTTAAGTGCTGAGTGAAGATTCTTACATATGAAAGCCAATCATAACAAAATAATGCTGGTCAATGTCCAATCTAAGGAAAACTTGACAATGTAGTATGTGATTTCTAACACACAGCTTTGCAACATAAGAAATTGTTGTAACTAATCTGTCCTCTGTACTGTTTAACTTAGACTAAAATAAAGTGTAACATATGCATGTCTAAACTTTCTTCCATTAGATACCTACATCAGAAAGGTTGATGATGGTTTTTTTTTTTTTTGTTTTTTTTTTGGGGGGGGTTAACTTTTTTTTATATATATATTTATTTTTATTGTTATTTATGTCTTTTATATTTTGTATTCCCCTTGGGTAGAACACCACCAATTCACCCGTGATCCATCTCCATGGTCCCTTGTGTTCTTTTCTATTCCATTTTGTGCCCTTTTCCTTCCCTCCCCCCGCCTCCCCTGATGTCCCCCACCCCCTGCTGATTGTCTCTCTGCTATTTGGTTTCCTTATAGTCCTGTTATAAGTGAAACCATTCGATATTTTTCTCTTTCTTTCTGGCTTATTTCACTGAGTATGATACCCTCTAATTCCATCCATGTCACTGCAAATTGCATGTGTTTATCTTCTTTGAATGCTGAATAGTATTCCATTGTGTATATGCACCACATCTTCTTGATCCAATCATCTATTTTTGGACATCTGGGTTGCTTCCATACCTTTGCTATTGTGAACAGTGCCGCAATGAACATACGGGTGCATGTATCCTTTCGGATTAGTGTATGCTATTCCAATAAAAATCTCAATGACATTCTTCAAAGAAAAAGATCGACTACTGATGAAATTCATATGGAACCACAAAAAACCTCGCATAGCTAAAGCCTTCCTAACTAAAAAGAAAGAAAACTGAGGAATTTCACTCCCTGATTTCAAACTATATTACAAAGCCCTAATAATTAAAACAGCATGGTACTGGAACAAAAACAGACAGAAAGACCAATGGAACCGAATAGAACACCCAGAATTAAAGCCACGTATCTATGAACAACTAATCTTTGACAAAGGAGCAAAGAAAATGCAGTGGAACAAGGACAGTCTAGTCAATAAATGGTGCTGGGAAAACTGGACAGCCACATGCAAAAAATTGAAGCTAGACTACTACCTCACACCCTGCACAAAAGTCAACTCAAAATGGATAAAAGACCTGGATGTAAGACCTGAAACCACAAAATGTATAGAAGAAAATATAGGCAAAACTCTACACGACATACATCTCAGCAAAATCTTGAAAGACACATCCCTCAAAGCAAAGGAAGTGAAAGACAAGATAAACAGATGGGATTACATCAAAATAAAAAGCTTCTGTACAGCAAAAGAGACATTAACCAAAACTAACAGACACCCTACAAACTGGGAAAAGATCTTTGCACACAGTACATCTGATAAAGGACTGAAAACAAAAATTTACAAGGAACTCACACAACTCAACAAAAACAAAGCCAATAACCCAGTCAAAAAATGGGCAGAAGAGCT